>BQNB010018857.1:0-67691 GCA_026074375.1 Tanacetum coccineum | reverse complement strand
GGTTCGATCTTATTCACAACCGGCTGTTATGGTTTGTTGGACCGATAAGGACCTAGACCACCGAACATTTCGGTCCGGAGATTTGGACTAAATCGGTTTTCGGTCCGGTTTTGGTCGGTCCGGTCCGATTTTCGGACCTTGATCAGCACTATTACTATTCAAGACCTTAAACTAACATTAAGCTTATAGAATCACAATTTGATTAAGGTCAACCTTTAATAACAAACTTGACAAAACAAGAAGACAATTCCGACTTGCAATAAACTGAGGTGGTGGCCTTGTCTACCAATAACTCTAACACAAAACAAAATAAATTAGAAAATAAAAAAAATCATATCGATCAATCCTAATCAGTCACACTTAGGACCCTCTGGCATTTCGGGACCTAATATACAACTAATCAGTTGTAACCCCCGTTCTAGTTGTAACCGAGAGGTGAAGGTTCACATGTGGGTTTGGTGGGGTCGCACAACTAAACCGGAACACGACTTTTAGTAATCAAGTGACACATGGTCAATCCTAGCCCGCACACTTTCCCGTAAGGCCGTAAACTAAACATTTAACCTGTTTATCTAACGGGTTGGCGGGTCAACACTGTTCACTCGTTATAGATATAAAAAAATTTTAAGAAATTTATTTATGGGTTGACCCGTTTAACCTCTACACGTCCTGAACACGAACTGTCCCTAAAATTTTAAATTGGGTCAATACTAACGTGACCCGAAACTCATTTAGCCGGACCTAACTTGTTTAGTTTTGTGTCGGTTTTGGGTCGTGTTGGTAAGATGCACTCTTAGTTCAACTGTTTTGAGGCTATCCCGCCTTTTCAAGAGAATTTTGGTCTCTTTATATTCAGGGGGGGGCTTATAATAAACGCGTGTATTAATGACCTATTATGGCTTTGATGTCAATACCACGTTCTAAAAACAATAATAACTGGTATTGTGATTGTCACGGGGTGTTGCTAGGCCCTGCTGCCTTGAACTTTTTTGGTCATCTCAATTCTCAAGGTCCCATACACCTGCTAAATTGCCAAGTGTGTTTTCTGTCATTTAAAGTCAATTGATTCTATAAGATACGATTGAAGAGATGATTTGATTTCATAATATTAAAGATTTAGAAGGGGTATTTGACATTGCACTTTAGAAGTGATTATCTTGGAGTAAATTGCGAAAACCGTCAATGTTTGTTTGGCCGAACTGCAAGCGCAGTGCCTACAAATTAGAAAGTGAAGGCATAATCTCTGGGGGAATTTTGGTGTGCCATCATCGTCAATGGTATGACAACATATGAACGTTAAAAGTGTAATCACAGTCTTGCCAGGGACGATAATTGCATACCAAAGTTCCCCACAAAGACCGCGCTTGCACTTACTAAGTGGTAGGACTGTGCCTACAATGCCAAATAAGATTAACAGTTTACTCATTATCACAGCTCCAACTGTAAAAAAACACATTCAAACAGTTTCTTTTGCAGCCCATTCTGTAATACTAGCTGATAAGTATTCCGATCATTTCTTATCACATAATTATATATAAACATTGATTGCCTCTTGATTAAGATAAATACATAAAGAAAAAAAAATATTAGTATGATTAACCATATACTGAACAAAAACATCATTTTGGTAGAAATCATGTCACCTCTTTGCAATAATATCATATCCATAGTTGTAGAGAGGAAGCAACAAAGCTTTTAATAGACGTTTTAGAGCAACAATAATGTTGAAGAATGCCCTTTAAGATATGCAGATGGCCGTTTATACAAGTAGCATACTACGTCGTATAGTATATCCGTTAAACCAAAGTTATGTCCGTATGAAGTTTGTGTCGCTTTCATACACGTAACATGTTTGTTGCATAGACTACTTGCAACAAGTTGTTCAATCTACTATGCATCAATAATATGCACTTTCTTATTATAGTATAACTGTTATCTATATGCACTTTCTTATTATAGTATAACTGTTATCTATATATACGTACACATACATAGGTATCTCCATTTATACACATTATATGATAAGTCATAATATTTGTCAATAAAGTAGGCATGAGGTGACTTTGCCTTAATAGGGGCCCTGGTGCTCAAAGCCTCAATCCTCATTCACATGCAAGTGCTCACATTAACTGCTGTACCTCTCGCTTTCTCTCGTAGTCTAGTGGTGTATATAAGGGTAAATTATGAGGAAGCACATTGCAATTATCAAGTTTTAAGCGTTTGATATAGAAAATATAGAAACTTAGAATGGCAAAGGTGAGAGGTAGTAATAGTGGTAAGAAAAACAATGGCATTTTGAAGCTTAAGTTAGTTGTGGAGCGATTGCAAAAGGGTCTATTCTTGGCCAAGAAAAGGACAGAGTCCTTCTCTAGCCAAGAAATGGTCCCAAAAGACGTGAAAGAAGGTCACTTTGCTGTGATAGCATCCGATGATTATGCAGAAAGGAGATTTGTCGTGCCTATGGCATGCCTTCAACATCCCACTTTTCTAAGACTCTTGGAGAGAGCCGCAGAAGAGTATGGTTTCGACCATGAAGGTGCACTTATGATACCTTGCAGGCCAAGCGAGTTAGAGTGGATGCTAGAGGAAAATATAGGGTCTCAAGATGGTGAAGAATGGCGTTCATATCATATCATGGTGGAAAGTTGCTGATATTATGACAAAATTTACTTATTTTTCTAAATGTTGGTTCTTTGCACGTCTATACGTAAACCCTTGACGAACAAAGTTAAAAGGGTTTTTGGTGCAATGAATCCGTTTAGTTAATCATTTACATGTGCTATCGGTTCCCATCGGTTTATACTGATTGAGAATGGCCATTTATAGTCACCAAGTAAGATATTGATTAAGAGATGAAGTACACTCATCTTGATGATATGCTTGAGTTTGTCAGATTACAAACATTTTTTGTATCATTGCCTACAAAATGCAACTACCTTCTTATAACTCCTCGTTTAAACAATTAAGTCTAAGACTATATATGTTTCGCAAATTGGCTATATAAGTATGAAACAATATTATGTTTGTCAATATACAGCGCCTTAAATGTAAAACTGAACTAAAATGTTTTATACTTTGTACCAATGTATAGCTGAGAAAGGTTAGCAATGTTTTCGGTATTTACGTGTTATATTAACCATTTAAAGAAAGCCATAACGATACGCTAATGAAAGTTCATAAACAATGAATGCCGTGTGCATGCGTATCAACATAATGTCTGGTCTATTACCAGGGCCGTCTTTGAGGGTGTGCGGGATAAGCGACCGCACAGGGCCTCAAAAATATTAGAGGCCTCAAAATTTGTCTCGTTAACAATATATTAAACATTTAGATAACTAATTTGCATTATATCTTATAAACAATGATATTTTATATATAATATTTCTCCTCGAAAGATCTCATTATGTAATTTCGCTCAGGGCCCTAAAAAAATTCAAAAATTTAGAGACGGCCCTGTCCATTACCTCGCTTACTTTCTCATAATTTTCATAATGATTAGACCGAGTGACCAAGCTTTTTCGGCAGACGGCTGAAGAAAAATAATACCTCTTGACCCTTCTTAGAAAGGCGCATGCTCAATCATTAACGAAAGAGGGTATATCCCAAAAGGCGTCGTTACATGATTGATTGAATGAAAACGGCCAAATGTTGTACGGTATATGACAGTTGTTGCTAGTTGCTCTATGAAGTACTCGAGGTACAACCTGCAAAGCGTAGAAGAAAGCGACGGTTAGAAAATTAAGCACAACAAGTGTCTTTCATTGCCAGTGACTTCCATTCTGTGCTGGTTGGGGCCTAATGGTTTGCACTTTATACATATTTCTCTCAACCAGGGACCCAATGTGGGTTTAAACCTTATTGCTAATAAATGACACACAACCAAAACCACAAAGATGGCATTTTTCGAGGCTAATATTTTCTCTTTTGGTTATCGCTAGTCTGATAAATAAGTTTGATGTTAGAAGCAGCAACTCAGGTTTTGTCTCTTTAGAAGTGGTTATATCCGCAGGTATTCGAACTAAGAAACAAGATAACAAATGCTGTTAGCCTGATAGTAGCATCACTCTGATAAACAAGTTTGGTCATAGCAGTAACTCAGGTTTTGTCTCTCAAAACGGTCGATATATCCGCAGGTATCCGAACTAAGAAACAAGATAACGAATGCTGTTTGCCTGATAGTAGCAACAATTGGGCTAGAATTTGCCTGAAAATTAGGCGCTGACGCTTCTTGTAGCATATATCAGAGTTACAATCCATTAATACTTTCCTAACGTCAGGTCAGTCCTAATATTGGCAAAACTCTGGCCAACATGGAACTCGACTCCAACGTGTTCAAACAAAATGTCTGAATACACATCAAAGTATCTTAATAGCACTTGGAGAATACAGCATACAGTTTACAATCTTCAATGAAATATGATATATAATACTAAATCAGACAGCAAAGACGGAGAGTAAGTGATAAAGATCCCCAGTCTCCGAAAGAATATCTGCATTTTTCATTCTTGTGTTGCTCCTTTTTCTTTCTGAATCTGTGACGGTCTGTTTTAGCCACCTACCGATTCCAAACCGACTTGACCACGTATAATATGGAGCCTGCCATGACATCAGTCTACTGCCGTTAACCAGATAGACCAGCCTTGCTCCTCAAATGCTCCTTGAAAGCGATAATATCACCATCCCAACGAGTCACAGCTTGATTCTCACACACCCAAATCTCATGAGCAACTTGGTTTATAAGCCTAAAGTCATGGCTAACAAGCACCAAACCACCATCCCAGTCATTCAAAGCATCAGCTAACGAGTCAATTGTCTCGATATCTAAATGGTTAGTTGGCTCATCCAAAAGCAATATATGTGGTTGCCTATAAGCTAACCATGCAAATATCACACGGCTCCTTTGACCATCTGAAAGATTTTTCATTGGCATCACTTGTGCTTTTCCAGTCAGACCAAACCGCCCGATAGCTGCCCTCATTCTTTCCTCCTCGTTTCCCGGATACTCAGTCAACATATAAGTCAAAGCCGACATTTCAAGGTCAAGTTTTTCCGCTAAGTGCTGATGAAATTGAGCAACCCGTAAGTGGTTATGCCGTCTCACCATACCATCAAGCGGAGTCAACTCACCCGTCATGAGTTTCAACAAAGTACTCTTACCAGCCCCATTGGGTCCCACCAACGCGACACGCGAGTCAAGGTCAACCCCAAAGTCAAGTTTCTTGTAAATAAGGTTATCTGGCGTGTAACCAAATGAAACTTCGACAAACTGTAGGACAGGTGGCGGAAGCTTACCCACGTCAGTAAACCGGAAAACGAGTACCTTGTCTCGTGCCACTTTTTCCGTAAGACCACCACGTTCCATTTTGGCTAGGGTCTTTTCCTTGCTCTGAGCTTGACGAGCGAGCTTGGCGGACCCGTGTCCAAACCTAGCAATGTACTCTTTCATTGACGCGATCTGATCCTGTTCCCATTTATATTGCTTCATCTGGTTCTCTTCCAATTCAGACCGGGTTTGAACGTATTGGTCAAAATTCCCGGTGTAAAACTTCAGTTTCTTGTTTTGCATATGGATTATGTTGGTGCATACACCGTTAAGGAAGTCCTGAGAGTGCGAGACCACGACAAGTATGCGCTCGAACTTTTTAAGGGTTTCCTCCAGCCAGACACAAGCTTCTAGATCTGCATTGAATGGGTCGACTTGGGTTATAATGGTCCTCGAATATGCAAAGTTAAAAAAAGAACCAGCTTGAAAAGGATGCTTAGTAATTTAAATGCATATTAAATCATTTTTTTTCTTTCAAAAAAAGTAGATTGTTTTACAAGCAATAACTTACCAAGATGATTTGTGGGTTCATCAAGCAACAAGATAGTGGGGTTCATGAAGAGAGCACGTGCCAAAGCAATCCGCATTCTCCATCCACCAGAGAAGTCTCGTGTTTTCTTTTCTTGCATTTTCTTGTTAAAACCAAGACCATTCAGAATCTCAGCAGCACGCTTCTCCGCAGTAGATGCATCCATAGCTTCCAAACGTTCATAAACTCTCTCGAGAGCTTCTCCACCGCCATCATCCTAATTCCAAATAAGAAAGTAAATGTTATCCAAGCCTTTGTGCAGTAGAAACAATCAGAACTAACTAAATTGTATCTCTAGTACACAGCTAGAGTTGGTAAGTTCGATCCATTTTGGTTGATCTTCTTGTGGATTTTTCTAATGGGTCAAATGGTTCCAAAAAAGCTAAAAGGTCGAGGGTCAAATGGGTTGAACACTGCTTAAAGTCTATCTTTTAAGCGTTTACTCAAAGATATTGATTTTCATTGCAATTATATTTTGTTTTGATCATATCTGAGAGAATATACTTATTTCTTTTTGTACCCGCACCCGTTTTGACCCGTTACCTGACCAACAAATTTCTACCTCTATAACACCCTTTAAATACCCTAGAATGATCAGTGTCAAATTGCTTACTTGTCCAATCAAACGTTCAGCTTCTTCCTCCAACTTCAGCCTCTCTTCGTCACAATTCATCACGGCCTCAAGTGATGACATATCAGAAGCTTCAATCTCTCTTGTAAGATGGAATATATCCATGTGCTCAGGGATGGGAAGCTCACGCTGTCCAATTGAAGTGAGAAGTGTAGATTTACCACAGCCATTCAGCCCAAGTAAACCATAACGTCTGAAAGATCAAATACAAGGATTAAATTAGAAACAATTACGCAGCCCATTGGTGTAAACAGAAGTGATTTGCGCAACTTGATGTAAATGACACAAACCTCCCATAGTTGAGCTCCAGCTCAGAATCAACGATAAGATCGTGCCCATGAAAAGTCAGCGATAAAGACTCTATCTGCAACCATAAATTTATCGGTCAGAATATCAATCTAATTTACCATTTTGGTTGAGCAGTTCGAAGTCCACAAATACGATGGTCACAACTTTTTATAGGGGATATAAAAGAAACGAGCGATTCATGAAATTACATCTTATACTGTAATAAGAACCAGGTAACGTTGATTGCAGAACACCCTGATAACATACCTATAAGACTAGGCATTCGTCTAGGTGCCGCCACAGCATCCAGCAGATGCTATTCTTAACATTGGAAACAATCAAGTATCAACCAATTAACCAGAAGAAAATCAGAATTAGTAACATGCAATACTATCAACAGGAGTATGACTTTGAGTGCCTAAAAGTTGAGGGGTGAAATGAGATTTCAGCCCCTAAACTTCAAAACATATTGCTGAGTTCTGCTTTTTGCCCCGTAGCAAGTCAACTAAAAGAATACTCGTATTTGGCAGCTAAAATAGGAACGAGATATAACATAAGCCTAAACAATATTCACCACCTTTAGACACAATGTTTCCGAAATGAAAACATGGCACGTCTCTCCATCACAGCTTCATAATATTGCATATAAAGATAGAAGCTAATCGAGAAAAAGAGTAGCTAATCGACACTGGATGTATAGAAGGGAATTGGTCACACAGATGGCCTGCAAGAAAGAGCTGCGCTCACTCTTGCAGCAGTTGTAGTTAAGACATGAAGTCCCAATCTTTCCATCCATTATTATCGACTTATCGCGCCCTATGAGTAGTATAACCAGTTTTTAAGAATAGAACAAGACGAACAGAACAAGATACACAATTTTGACCGGAAAGTAAGTGATAAGGAGATTGTCAAGCGTCCAGAAAACAGGGTATTTATGAGTAGGAACTAATAATCTCTTGATGGTAGATTTTACGTTATAAACGCCAGAGCAGCATTCAACATGAAAGATTATCATCTGTATATATTCTACTCACATAATTTTAACACACGAAGCATCAACTATTGATCCGGCTTAAGATATATTGTACCAACTTTATACTGATCTAAACATATTATCAATTCATGTCAAAACACCATATGCAGGATTAGCATTTTCAACAATATCAAACTACAAATATATTTAATTTCTCAGCAAGCTAATTACAAATGGGATGAGGTTTCTGGTTCAGGTTACCCGGAGAGAGTGAGTTTTAGACTCAGATGTACCCTCGAGACCGTTTATGACCCTTTCCTTGGCCACCCAAAATGTGACCTTTCAACGTGAGACCTCTTATGCGTACATGAGAGTTCTTAACCACTAGGCCACTTTGGTTACGGACTTCTGGTTTGTCAGTAAGCTAATTATGAAACCTAATAATACTAACTATATCTTTCATTAATAACTAAAACACATCAATAACCACACAAACCACCACCAACTAACCTAGTGGTAAGGCACTTGACCTCTCACGAGAGGTCAAGAGTTCAAACCTCACTAGGTAAACAAGGGGCGGACCGAGGGGGTTCCAGAGGTGCATGGGAACCCATGGATTTTTCTTGCGTAGTGTAAAATTATGTCAAATATACCGTTTTTCTTAAATGAACAGTCCTTTTTGGTTACAATTTTCCTGTACTTTCCATATAATGAACCTGATGACTTTGATTCTAGGTCCTACTGAGGTACACATTATAGGGTAGTCAGGTAAGGGTCGGAAATGTCAGGAGCTATCCCGATTAGGCGTACGTATGAGTCAAAGATAGATACTACTAAAAAGACCCCCACCCCACCAATAGTACTAATGTTTTGTACCTTATGCCTCCTTTTGTCCCTGTTTAACACAGTTTTTTATGGCTTATGTTATATGTACCTCTCTAAAACACCGTTTGTACCCCCTGTTTTTTTGGCGTTTTTTTTTTAATTTTTATAATTTTGTATATGTTATAAAACTGTGACACGGAAAAGACGAAACGAAAAATATAAAGTTTAATAGGTCAAAAGTATGAAACTGTCAAAAATTACGGAATAGAATCTTAAAAAACTGCGTTGCACTGTAAAAATGGGGTACAAAAGGAATCTTTGTACCTTTTTGGCGTGCAGGTGTACCAATAGTAGCACACTTTTTTATTTGTTTATGTTTCGTACTTTTTGACGGTTTAAAACTTTTGACTTGTTAAACTTTATAATTTTTAATTCGCACTTTGAGTTTCACAGTTTTATAATATAAACAAAATTATAAAAGTAAAAATTAAAAAAATTAAAAAAAAGGAAGGGTTCAAATGGTTATTTTAGAGGGTCTTTATATCCTACCCGTCAAAAATTCGCCCTCACCAGGTAACCTAGGGAAAACCTCATCCGTTTCACATGAATAACCACACAAAACACAACCATGAAACTAGCAATGGAAGAAACAATTATAACCATGCATATATACACACTCACCCTAATATCTCTAGACAAAGGATGAGAACAAAGAACACCAGTACACGTCCGATCAGATATCACAAGTGCCCCCATCCCATGCTCCACCGTTTCGTTTCGAGCCGCCGCCTTATTCGCAGCAGCAGCAGCCTTACCTCCTCTTTTTGCAGCAGCTGCAGCCTTTTTTTGAGCTGCCTTCTTCTTACTAGCCTCAGAAACCATCTTAAACAACAACAATCATCACAACATGCATCAAATATAATGATTTAACATAAACATATGCTAGAAATATATATGATTTGATATAAGAAAATTTTGTACCTTGTGATCGATCGATGTTAAGAATGATCTGGAATATTATAGAACCGTATGTATGAGGGTTTGGTGACGAAATATATATGTAGTGTGTGAAAGACAAAGTGACATGTGTCGTCTGATTAAGGTTCACTTGTCGTTAACTGATTTACGTAACTAGATAAATAAAGTTGCCGCTTTTTTCTCATTTCTTTTATATCAAATTTTCGGTGCGGTTTGGTCTTAAGCAAAAATGTCATTATGCTTTGTTGAATTAGATTAGATCGAAGACCAGACCGGACCGACTCAAACATAGACCGAACATTTCGATTTAGTCCTCGGTTTCGTGTTTTGGACCAAATCGATTTTCAGTCCGGTCCGATCTTAGTCGGTCCGATTCAATCTTTAGACCGTGATGAACCTACTCCCTTCCCATGAAAAAGCAACATAAAACAATTTTGTTAGACTAGAAGTTGTCATAACATCATTATTATTAAAAAGTTGTCACTTCAACGTCATTTTATTATTTTCACTTTTAACACACACATCAAAATACTCCTTCACTCATAATATCATTAATACCAACTTTTTAAAACCCACATTTTTATTTTATTTTCTTTTTTTTCTAAACAAACTAAATTTTCATTAATGAAATTAAAATACAAATTACGTAAAAAACTATAAATAAATAACAAAAGTACAAACTTTTATTATATAAAATTAACTTAACACATAAATGCAAACTTTTATTAAACAAAAACCCACTACACACATGTGTAAGGATCAAATGAGAAATGAAATAAAGATAAAAAGAATGAGAAAAAACAACCACTACAAGTTTTAGATGCATCCACAAAAATAGATGCATCTTCCCATTATTTTCTCCCCCTTATTTAAAATATGTGGCTAGTATTGTTTCTCACTCTTCTCATTATAATAATTCTTCTCACTAGATCCATACCCATACACACACTACTAAAATAAACTTTTATATAAAAACCTACCAAAAACAAAATTTTATTAAATAAACTCATCTTCTTTCTCAAGAAAACACATACTACACACACTGAAAGACACAAACACTACACACACTGAAAAACGCACACACAAACACAACTTAAAATTACAAAATAAACACAATCTCAACAAAAAATCAATTCGTTATTTGTCTTTTTCTCCATCAATGCCCGTTGATGCACTAATGCAACACCCAATAGCGTTGGTTTTTTCTCGAGACCGTGTGGTAACGCCAACAACGCCGGTGCCAATTCAGCGTAACGACGAGCCGTGCGTTACCATACCAAGTGTAATAATGGAGTTTTAATCTTATTTTTCACATCAGTGTCACATCACTTTTTTCCATTTACTTACACTTGTATTTAAAAAATTTATTAGGTGATCGCGCGTTGCAACGGAGCATTGAGAAAAAGGCGGGTAAGAATGAGAATGAAAATAGAAGACACGTAAATATTCAATAAGACCTGTATATTGCCTAATTTGAACGCTTTTTATACATAACTATAATACAGTAATTTTCAGGCACAAAAACTCAAATCTTGTTAAAGCATTACAAAAACTGATTCAACTGAAGAAATTACACATGAATAACTTAAGAATTTTATTGTGCATATTGTGCGACTTTTTGCAGTTCCACGCAAAATCTGTTTAGGATACATGAATCTAAAACAAACAAATTATCACGACAATAATGCTCGCTGAATCCTACGTGTCACGCCATTCGGCACCGCCGAATGGGCGCTGTGACACCGCCATAGCCCGCCGAAATCAAACTCGCTGTGTACATGGCGAAGTAAAAGACAAAAAAAAACTTACCGTTTGATTAAATGTACATTTTTTTTTGCAGATGATGGAAACGAAGAAGAAGCAACGTTTTTCCTTTTTTCCTTTAAAATATGAAAATTAATATGATGGATATTTGGATAAACAATATATAAACTGTAACATTCCGTATTTTCAGGTCATTTTATGACATCATTCATTTTATCATTTTTCACTATTTATTTTTTTTCTTTTCTCGTACGCGTTCGCTTTTAATTTTAAGTGTTAAGTTAAATCGCGTGAACTAAAAATCAACAACCAACGTAAACGGACACCAAACCCCCCTCCCCCCAAATTAAAGTTTTATCGTCGTGAAGAGACATCATTATATTATTTTTTTCAAAGTAATATAATTAACTTTTAAATTTATTATTTAGTTGGTTTACGTAAGTGTATACGTTCGCGATAAATTGCGTTTAGGCACTCCCGGGACCACAAAAAACTTTTCTGCGCTTCAACGCTATATACTACCACTTTTTACTCCAATACATAAATTTTTTACTCTCAAATATATCATATATATTCTTATAATGCCGAATTTATGGTCCAATTGGTACAAGAAAATGCAAGAAACTCTTTCCATTTGGTCAAAACAACTCCCATAGCTTCCGTTAATCTACACCTTACTCTTTAAGTACACCATTACTTGTCTCTTTGCTATGATAGACTCATGAGGACCATATCCTTAAGACAAACCCATCCTTGAACCATACTTGTCTCCCTTGACTAGGTTCTTGCCATATAATATACATGTTATCTCTAGTAAGATAAGAAGATCATTCATGCTTCTCAACACTTAGTGAAAAACAAACAAAACCCCCTTTTTGCTCTATATAAGCTCACGGCATCAAGCAAGCACTCTACATAATCCATACAAAATTTTATTCAACCTATACACATCTACACACATCATATCCAAGGTATTCTAAGATGGTTCCTTAAGCATTGGTTTAACCATTTGCCAAGGATTTAAAAAGAATGAGGGAAGTTAGGATTTTTATCATTGGAGCTAGGAGTTTTCTTGGTTTATAACCTTGGTTTAAGTCTAAACAAGGGTTTTAGCATTTATTTCTCATCTCATACATCATCTAGGTCTTCTAAATCCTTTAACTTTTTATTATCATCATTTATGTGTTGTTATATGTTATATACGGCTAAATCACCACTAAGGACTTTTGAATATGTAAAAAGGGTTTTTACTAATGTCTGTGAAATTATACACTTTTTCTTACGTCAAATGGTCATATATATCATGAAATAATGGATCTATAATTATGATAACATGTTGTTTAAAGTAAAAACATGTTTTTTTGTTATAAATTTAGGTGTTTATAAAGGTCAATAAAACATACTTTTTAATAAATCAATACACTTGGATAATATTAAAGGCTTTTTTTTATTTTCGTGTGTGTTTATACAGTAGGTAGAGCCTAATATAAAATAATACGCTCATGACGATTTCCAAATGATAAGAAACTCGAAAAAAACGAATTTACAAACAAAAAGATACGTTAATTACGCGAGTTTACAACTAGAAATTACTTTTATAAAACTATTTTTATAAACACTATTTCATTACAGAACTTAAGTTTTTTAAAACATCAAAATATGATAGTAACTTTTTTATTACGAGAGTACGTACTCGAAATAATCGCTTTTCTAAAACGGAGCTTCGAGACATAAACGATGTAAAATACGACATTTAGGTTTTTACAAGACAAACAAATACCGAATTATATAAATATGTCTGATTCATGAACAGTGTTAAAAGTTACTGATTCATGTCAGGGAGAGAAATAAATTTATGAAAATGTTCAAATATCGATAACCCGTCTTAATTCGAAAGATGGGCATAAGAAACGCTTCTGAGAAGATTGCAGATCGTCCTAAGATCGAGGAATCAGGGCTTTAAAACGCAAAAAGTTATGCTAGTTTTACTAAACCGTTAATTTAAAACGTTTTACTTCTTAAACCCCAATTTTACAAAACGCCATTAGTTGGTGATTGAGCTATATAGAATATTATGTGGTTATCAAAGTACTATATTACTAGGGAGTTTCATAATGAGGCCTCTTCGGATGGCGTATCGACGAGTTGTTGGATTTACGATTTAAAGTGTACATGTACTCCTCGAACGTCATGTCATGACCCCTCTTAAATTATGATAGCTGTCGAACGATAGTACGATGTGTAACAAACTATAAGATTATATCTCTAGAAGTACTCACTTTATGGGTACTTATTCGACCATATTGGATTAGGTTGTCCCTTCGGATTCCATTCGTGACGCATTTTTCTATTTTGACATACTTGTTGATTTCCATTCACTAAGGTGTGTTCATAGTCTCGCATTTAATCTTTATACAATGTTTTATAACCTTGTGAGGGGAGAATACAATGCTCGTTTACAACTTGTATATTTTATACAGTTTAGAAATTACCTTTCAAATACTTTGTGAGTTCATATACCCTCTTTTTACCACTTCCTAAGTTTGTTTTACAACTTACGGGGTGGAATGCTGCATTGCTCGTTTTACTTTGGACACGCAAAGTTGTTTTCAAAAATTGTATGCTATCCTGATTATTGCATGAATGCTGTATTGCCTAAGAGACCACAATTACTGGTTGCAAATCATTATACATTACGATTACTGTGCAAATCCATTATAATTACGATTACTGGTGCATAATACGATTACTGGTTGCAAATCTATTATAATTACGATTACTGGTGCAAATACGGGGATTACTGTTGCAAAATCAATTATAATTACGATTATTGGCCCCACCCTTACTTGGGTCACTAGTTTGATCGGGTGCATTTAACATTGAGAGATGTTAGGGTGTTGGCAAGCATCCTATATTCTGATTGGGGCAAAAATCTAGTTAAGGCTTCGGTGTCATGAGCTTAGTGCAATAATATATACTTAGACTTGATGAATGTGTTTCTCTTGTCTACATTACTTGTTTTGGACTTCGGAATATGTACTTAGTCCACCATTACTTCGATCTTGTGGTCCACTTTTAAATACTTCTTGATTTACTGAATCACTACTTGGATTTCGGAAATAACACTTTTAAATGTTGTAACGCTACTTTTCTTCTGAAATATTTCTTAAATTATTTCAATACTGCTTTTTACTTAAACCTATGAATTCACCAACATTATTGTTGACGTTTTAGCATGTATTTTCAGGTTACTATTTTGCTAGTGGAGCATTGGGAGCATTCGAGTCGCGCGGATATATATTTTTGAAGGCTTAATAACTTGTATACCATTCGACAAACGTTTTGACAATGTTTTCTAATACATTATAAATGAAACCTGTTGCAACTCTGATCTTTTATTAAATAGAATATGACTTTATTTAAAACGTCCATTTTAAGGTCGTTTTCCGTGACTTGTGTTTTGTGCCCTGAAGTAGCACCCCAACCTTACCATTCCGCTGCGTTGTCCTGAATTTTGGGGGTGTTACATAAACTTTACTTTAAAAACACAATCAAGCCCAATAGGAAAACACAATCAAAGCCTTTTATACTTTTAATTTCTAGTTTTGTAGTATTATATTTTACAAAATGCAGTAAAATAAAGGTATGTTTTATAGATTTTTTTTAGTTTTATATAATTTGTTTAAAAAAATAGAAAAAAATAAAATTGTAGGTGAGTGATTATTCACGTTGTAGTTAAAATTGTTTATATGAAGATGTATATTAAAAAGGGGAAATTCTCAAAACAGACCAAAGACCCTAGTGTTTTGCACTCTATAGACCATAAAACATTTATTTGACAAAATAGACAAATGCGACTTTGGCGACTGGGAAACTTAACCAAATTTTGTCATGTGTCATGTATGTGTATGGTATTTTTTTTGAGGCAACTTGTACTATTGGGGCGACTTGTACTTAGGGCGACTGGGCTTTTAGTCATTTTACCTTCTTTTGTGTACAAAAAAAGTACTGACACATAGTACATTATACTAAGGGCGACTTGCACTTAGGGCAGCCGAAATAGGACGACTAGTAGATGAAAATATTTTTTTCCCCTGTACTTCTTTTTTGTATTTACAAACACAAAATACTAACAAATATTAGTATACAACCCCACTCGTTTGCCACCTTCATCTCCCAAACTCATCTCCCACCTAGCTCTTCATCTATCACTGTTTCCCCCTTTTTGATAAAAATCCCCATTTTCTTCGAAACCAACATTTTCTTCCAAACACATATCAGAAATCGATTAGCCCAGAATGTGGTACATTACGGTATGTAGAAATTAAATTTCTTTATTTTTTAGTGTTCATAATTTTGTTTTTGTTAATTGATTGTTACGAATTTGAGTGGTTTTTAGTATCTTTTATTAGTTTATTTGAAGATTGAATCTTGTATGCAGATACACATTTCCAATGTATGTTTAGATTTGGACATCTTAAAGTGTGTAAGCTTAGGCTGATCATTTGATGTTAAACACATAAATTAGTGAAGACCATGCTATTAGTCTCTTGAACCCAAGAACACTAACTGATGCCTATTGTTTGACTAATCTGCAATAAGCCACACTTAATGTATGTTTGTTTGATTTGATAAGGTGTTGAGTTTCTTGTAATTTGGACACCAATGTATTTTGTTTGATTATTGCATAAGGTCTGTAAGCCAAGGCCTATTATTGTTTGAGTTTAAGTATCTTGTTATTTGGACACCAATCTATGTTTGATTGTTGGGCTAATGACATGATAATATATCATAGTTATCACGATTTCCTTATATATGTATCGAACAAAAAAAATTACTTTTATGTATACTAAACTCGATTTTATTGCATTTTTTGTGTAGTAAATGACCATTTTGCCCCTCCCGGATTAATAAAATGAGGGGTAAAATGGTCATAAAATACATAAAAAATGCAATTAATCGAGTTTAGTACACAGAAAAGCAAATTTTTTTGTTTGATACATATAGAAGGAAATCGTGACAACTATCATACATTTAGCTTCCATTAGCCCTTGATTGTTTTAGGTATGTAAGTGTAGGCTGTTAATTTTTGCATTTGGTGTTAAACATGTAAATTATTTTTCAGCTTTTGTTTGAGTATCTTGTTATTTGGACATTTACATTCATCCATTATTTCTGTTAATTAGGTTGTTATTTGTTATGGTTATACGTTACACTAGTGTATGTTCTGATCCTCTGTTATTGAAACTAATTGTCTTATATGTTAACACAATTAATGTCAAAAAACGTTATTTATATTTTTTGACCTCTTAACGTTTTGATAATAACAAAATTTAAAAACGCTTACGATGAAATTAAACGTTTACAAATTATTAATCGTAAAATTTCATTTCTATGATTAGTGATCACTTAAGGTAAGAATAAACAAATCATTAAGCATGATTAGTGATCAATAAAATAATTTTCTCTCATCTATTACATTTTTACAAAAGATTTTTACAAAAATAATTATGCAAAATATTTTCTAATTAAAAGAAAAGTTCTATTAAAAACATAAATTTTGAAATTCAAATTTTTTCCCAAAAACGGAAGCTTCTACACCAGATACAACATTCCCCACAAAAAAATAAAAAATGAGCGGAGTCTAGGTGGCGGCCCCCTTATAGGCCTGACGGCCCCCTTATATATATAGGACCGCCGTGACCGCCCCCAGTTACCGTTGGCTTTTCCTGTCTATAAATATTGTCCACCTCTTGCTGAAAAACATTCCTCTTTGCATGCAATTTTTCAGTCTCTTCCTTCTCTCTCTAAAGCTTCTTTCTCTTACTAAAACTCTTGATCACTAACATACTTAGATCTTGTTTCAAGTGATCTAATATATTCTTCTCATCTCTTCCCTCTCATTCAAGTGCAAGAGAAGAACACTCGTATTCATCAAGAAACGAAGTGTTAATTAGTGATCTCTCCTTTTTTCTTCTAAGTACCAAACCTCTATTGTATTTATCTTGTGTATTTGTGTGATTCCCGGATATTGTGTAGATTCCCGATGTGAATCTTGTGAGTGTGTATATCATGTGAAGTGGTAGATTGGTTCTAGCTAAGATTAGGACTCGACATTTAGCTTAGTGTCAGAAAATAACATAAGCGACGTGTAAACGATTTTCTCCGCCTAAAGGTAGCTTGTGACATATGAAGATCTCAGTCCGGATACTCGGTAGTGGAGTAGGGCGAAGAGGAGCATTTAGCCGAACCACTATAAAATCGTGGTGTCTTGGTTGGTCGTTTCTTTCTTAACTCTTTTATATTATTATTGGTTGTTAACTATTATTAGTTTTAGATAGTTTTATTGCTTGTACATATTGTGAATTGGTTGAACCTATACTCATATGTAAACAATTTTTGAAAGTAAACTTTTAAAACGAAAAAACAAACAGTGTAAACTATTCAAACCCCCCCCCCCCTTCTAGTTTCCACAATTGCAACAGAGGCAAGTCAGGTCACTCAAGATTTTTAAAGTATATTGTATTTTAAAGCTTAGATCGATCTATGGATTCCGACAAATATCTAGAAGGGCAATCTATGCAAAGACCACCACTCTTTGAAAGCGATAGTTTTATTTATTGGAAAATAGATTTGAGACATATGTTAAATCAAAAGATCTAGATCTTTGGCATGTTATTACCAATGGTGATTTTCAATCTATTGCATAAAATCCGGAAACCAAATTAGACGAGGTTATCCCTTTTGAAAAAACAAACCGATGATCTCAAAAAGAGACTTGCGAAAAATAATGAAGCCAAAATGATTATTTACAATGCTTTGCCAAGAAAAGAATATGATAGAATATTCATGTGTAACACGGCAAAAGAAATTTAGAAAACTTTGTTAATCACCCATCAAGGTAATAGCCAAGTCAAAGATAATAAGATCGACCTTTTGGTTCAACAATATGAACAATTCGTCATTTCTGAAGATGAATCTATAGATAGTGCTTTTGCTAGATTTAATACTATTATTACTACTCTT
Source organism: Tanacetum coccineum (assembly GCA_026074375.1). Taxonomy (NCBI): domain Eukaryota; kingdom Viridiplantae; phylum Streptophyta; class Magnoliopsida; order Asterales; family Asteraceae; genus Tanacetum; species Tanacetum coccineum. The sequence continues at coordinate 49,354 of BQNB010018857.1, read as the reverse complement.
AAAGCTCCCGATGAAGGTTACTCTAGTACGAACTACGTAAGGAAGTTTCTTAGGGATCTACATCCTAAATGGAGAGAAAAGGTCATGACGATTGAAGAGTCGAAAGACTTAACGTCACTATCTCTTGATGAACTTATCGGGAACCTAAAAGTTCACGAAATAATCGTGAAGAAAGATTCCAAAATAGTCAAAGAAAAAGTTGAAAGAAAATCTATTGCTTTAAAGGCTAAGAAAGAATATAGTGATGAAGAATGTTGGACTTCCGGTAGTAAAGACGAAGAGTACGCCATGGCGGTAAGAGATTTCAAGAAGTTCTTTAAAATAAGAGGTAGATTCATAAGACAACCTCGGAAAGACAAAAAGACGTTCCAAATAAGTCGTGATGACAAGAACAGTAAAAGTGATAGAAAATACTTTAGATGCGGCGACCCGAATCATCTTATTGGAGAATGTCTAAAACCACCGAAAGATAAGAACTAAAGAGCTTTTGTCAGAGGCTCTTAGAGCGATAGCGATGAAGAAGATGAAATGAAGGTCAAAGATGAAACGTGTCTTGTAGCTCATGCTTCAAGTGAGGTAGGTTCCGAATCATCTTACTTTAGTGATGAAAACTCATCAATTGGTGATTTAGCCTTAGACAACGAATATGATAAGTTATGCAAAATGAGTCTAAAGATAATCACTAAAAACAAAAGGTTAAAAGCCACTAGAAATAGTCTAGAAAACAGGCTTAGAAAATTAAAAGATAAATTATCCACACTCGAGGAAAACAAGGGAGTTGATCTCGATTGTGCAAAGTGTTATACGCTTAAAATTGAGAATGAAAAACTCAAAGAACAATCCACTAGATTAAATAAATTTGAAAAGAGTACTCATTGCTTAAATGAAATGTTAAGTAGTCAAAAACCCTCCGGTGATAAACTAGGCTTAGAGTTTAATTCATTTGAAGCATCATCTAGTGGAACTAAGGAAATAAAATTTGTGAAAGCTCAGAAAAAGTCATTGTCTGATGGAGGTCCCATAAATATAGGCGGCCCCCTTAGTGACCTGGCGGCCCCCAAAATAATTATGGGACCGCCACCAGCAACACCTGGATCTGAGAAAACTGTGTCTTTTCAAAAATCCATTTTGGGTCCTAGACCAAAAAATATAATTGTAAACAAAGCCAAAGTTCCCGTTGCTAGTGACAATGAAGTTAAACAATTCTATAAGCCATTGTCAAAACTCAAAGTTGGATTTTCAAAACCAAACTTTAGATCAAAAACCCCACCTTCTAGAAAAGTCAATAATAATTATCCTCGTGCCAAAACACCGCAACCGAAAAGGAACATTGGTCGACAAAATCGACCTCATGGTTTTCCCGTAACTTGGAACAACTTTCCACCTCAAAATTACATGCCATGGGAAATGTGTTCTCCATTTTCTCATCCAAACCAATTGCATAAAATGCAAGAGATGTTTAGCACTAACAATTTTGGACCCATAAGATATTGGAGATCAAATGTTTGAGTCATTGTACTATATAAATAGATGTGCCTTAGAGTCAACTTGGAACCCGACGAATGGATCAAGGATAGTGGATGCTCTAAACATATGATGGGCAATCGAAAGCTCTTCTCTACTTACAAGGCATACAATGGAGGTAACGTCATTTTTGGTAGTAATCTTCGCGGTAACATCATTGGAAAATGTACGATTTCTAATGACTCTCTCAGAATAGATAATGTTGAACATGTTGATAACTTTGGATTTAACTTGTTAAGTATAGGACAAATATGTGACAATAAGTGTAGAGTAACTTTCTCTGAACATGATAGTGAAATCACTAAGGACGGTACAGTCATATGTAGAGGTATTAGGAAGAAAGGCTTATATGTGATAAAATTAGGAAATAAGCCAAAGAATCAAATTTGCCTAGCAACGATTGATGAAAATTCCACATTGTGCCATAGGAGGTTAGGTCACGTAAACATGCGTCTCATTCAATCGTTGGCTTCTAAGAAATTAGTTAGAAACCTACCTAAGCTAAAGTTTGATCAACATTTTTGTGATGCTTGCAAAATAGGAAAACAAGCTCACGTTAGTCACAAAGCTAAGAATATAGTCTCAACGACTAGATGCTTAGAACTTATCCATATGGATCTCTTCGGTCCATCCGCCGTATGGAGTTACGGAGGAAACCGTTACACCTTAGTCATAGTAGATGACTACTCTAAGTACACTTGGACTAGATTCCTTAAGGATAAAACCGAAGCCTTCGATCAATTCAAAATATTTAGTAGGAAAATCCAAAACCAATTAGGTTGTTCAATATTGTCAATAAGAACCGACCACCGTAGAGAATTTGATAATGATGTACAATTTGGAGATTTTTGTAATACCAATGGCATTACACATAATTTCTCGGCTCCACGCACTCCTCAATCAAATGGCGTGATAGTAAGGAAAAACGGGACACTTCAAGAAATGAGTAGGACTATGTTGAATGAGCAATCGTTACCACAAAAGTTTTGGTGTAACGCCGTATATACTTCAACATACATTCTCAACCGAATTCTCATTAGAGCCATTCTAGGAAAAACACCTTACGAACTTTTAAGAGGAAGGAAACCTACGTTAGATTATTTTAGAGTGTTTAGAAGCAAGTGCTTCATTTTGAACACCAAAGACTACCTGACCAAGTTTGACCTAAAGTCATGCGAAGGTGTCTTTTTAGGTTATTCTTAAAATAGTAAAGCATACATCATCCTAAACAAACACACCAGGAAAGTTGACGAATCACTTAACGTGACATTTGATGAAACTCCTCCACCCTTTAAGACATCACCCTTGGTGGATGATGACTTAGATGAAGAAGAAGCAATTAAGGTTACCGAAAAGAAAAACCTAGAAAACGACATTGTGGATGAAACTTTAGAGATTGATGAAATAGTCAACATTAAGGAATCTAGGAACCATCCATTAGAAAATGTCATAGGAAACCTTAACCAAAGAACCCTTAGGTCACAAGCCCAAAACCAAAGTAACTTCTTTTGTTTTATATCAACTATAGAACCTAAGAATGTGAATGAAGCTTTAGGAGATGAAAGTTAGATAGTCGACATGCAAGAAGAATTAAATCAATTCGTTGCTAATGACATTTGGGAGTTAGTTCCATAACCAAGGAATATAACAATCATAGGAACTAAGTGGTTATTTAGAAATAAGTTAAACGAGAATGGTGTTGTTTCTTGAAATAAGGCTAGGTTAGTTGCTCAAGGCTATAATCAACAAGAGGGCATCGATTATGATGAAACTTATGCTCCAGTTGCTAGACTTGAGTCTATTAGGATATTATTAGCCTATGCTTGTGCCTTAGATTTTAAACTATTCCAAATGGATGTAAAAAGTGCATTCCTGAATGGTTTTATCAATGAGGAGGTATACGTGGCGCAACCGTCGAGATTCATTGATTTCAAAAAACCGGATCATGTTTATAAATTAAAGAAAGCTTTATATGGTCTTAAACAAGCTCCTAAAGCTTGGTATGATAGATTAAAAGCTTTCCTTATTAAACATGAATATAAAATGGGAATGGTAGATAACACCCTTTTTACTAAGAAGAAAAGTTTAAAACTCACCATTGTTCAAATATATATCGATGACATTATATTCGGTTCGAATTTTCAAGACATGTGTGATGAATTTTCCAAAATCATGCTTGACGAGTTCGAGATGAGCATGATGGGTGAACTTAACTTCTTCCTTGGACTACAAATAGAACAAATGGAAGATGGTATTTTTTTTAATAAATCAAAATATATTAAAGAAATGCTTAAGAAATTTGGCTTAGAAGAATCTAAACCAATGAAAACCCCCACGTCCTCCAATACCAAACTCGCGAAAGACGAAGAGTGTGAGTCGATAGATAGTACCAAGTATCAAGGCATGATAGGTAGTTTATTATACCTAACGGCAAGTAGGCCTGATATCATGTTTAGTGCCTACCTTTATGCCCGCTTCCAAGAGGCTCCCAAAACCTCTCACCTTGAAGCGGTTAAGCGTATCTTCCGATACATTAAAAGCACTACGCACTTAGGATTATGGTATCCTAAGGGGACCGACATAGAAACAGTAGTATATGCCGACTCTGATCATGCGCGAGATTATGTGGATCAAAAGTGCACTAGTGGTATTTGTACGTTCGTGGGATGTTGTTTGACATTTTGGTTCTCAAAGAAACAAACCGCTCTTGCTATATCCACTCCCGAAGCCGAATACGTAAGCGCCGGAAAGGCATGTCAACAAGCACTATGGATGAAACAAGCTCTCATCGACTACGACGTACGACTCGACGACGTTCCCATCATGTGCGACAACAAAGGTGTGATTGACCTTAGCAAAAACCCAGTGCAACATTCTTGTACCAAACACATCGAAATTCGTCACCACTTTCTTCGTGATAATGTCCAGAAAGGACATATCTCAATCAAAAAAGTGCCGTTCGTGGACAATATTGTCAGCATCCTTATGAAACCTCTTAAACGTGAATCGTTTAACTATCTACGTCTTGGTTTAGGAATGATGGAACACATTTCATAAATCATCTTAGTCTGCTTCTCTTTCTTCTGTCTCAATTCTAGTCCGTATTCCATTCCGTGTCGTGACAACTTGAATACTTCATCCGAAGCACTTTAATCATTTTTAATTCGCGAAATGCAAATTAAAATGTCACTCCTCCTTGAATATTTTTGTCAAAAACCAATCCAATACCCTTTACTGAGGGCGGCCCCCATATAGGCGCCCCCCAATATATTTGGGACCGCCAAGAGATATGGCACCGCCATCAGCAGATCAAATATGGAACACTTCAACAAAAAAATTTCAAAACACAAAAACTAACACTCCTTTATCTGCTGCCATTGACGAACACGACCCAAGACCACTCAAAAACTCTAAACCACCCATTAAAACACGAATTGAAGATAAAATCAATACCTACAATCATTCACAACATCTTAAAGATCATTAATTGTAAGTCATTTTATCTATTTTCTTTCAATTTGAGTCTAGGGTTCATGATGAACACCAAAAATTTAAATTGGAGATTTTTGATTTTTCTTTCAATTTCATACAATTAGGACTACTAGAATACAATGTATAACTAATATGCTTTCCGTAGATGTAGCATTTGCATACATTAGTGAATTTGTTGAAAAAATGATTTCGAACCAAAACCCTAATTTTATTTTCAAATCACTCACGTTAGGAACACAATAAAATTTTGGTCAGGCATTGTCAATACAACTTAAAAACATTTTCAAACATATGCATAATGAACTCATGAACAAATTTCAAGATACATAATTCATATGTATTTTTCGTCTCGTTTAGATAAGAAAAATCAAATTAAGGAGCGTTTGGGTTAACTTTTAGGATTTTATTTTTAGGTCGAGTTAATCGTTACTCTATATTTGTTACATTTAGGCACACACTAGAAACAATGCTCATGACATATTACATGTAAAAAGTAATAAAATGTGATTTCATTTTCTCATGACATATTACATGTAAAAAGTAATAAAATGTGATTTCATTTTCTTTTAGGAAATCGTGCATCGTAAATCTTCTGAAGATTATAAAAATACAAGACACTATATCCCTAAAATTTCTCATGAATTTTGTTTTTCAATAAAAGAAAAACTAAGAAACCTTGAAGAACGTTACATTCACGAGGGTCGGGTGGTTTTTGATAACTTTACCGATATAAACTATGTTCGGTCTTTGTTTCATTTTGCCGAGTTTGAGTGTCTTCTTGAAATCAATGAACAAGTTTGTCCTCGTTTTATTCTTGATTTTTACAGTCAGTATTGTTTGAGTTATTCTGACGAAGGTCAAATGTTTATTGAATTTGTCATTCAAAACCAATACTTCTCTCTTTTTCTTGAAGACTTTGCTCAAAATTTTAAAATACCTTGTGAGGGTGCGTGTGTCTTTAGTGATAGATGGTCACTTGATGAGTTGGTATATGGTGCCCCTTCGGAAGGCCCATATCAAACCAATCTCCCTTCTCCTGATGATATCATCTTATATGTTCGAGAAGATCGAGAAGGTCAAGTCACTCGCATCCATCATCAAGAAGAAGTTATGGTTCAACATTATCAAATTCTCACTTGTGAAATTGTGTCAACTTTGAAACCTTTGGAAGAAATAATTTGGGAAAACATTTTCTGTTTGGGGGGTAATCGGGACCACGTTCTAGCATGTCTTTGTTATATGCTTTATTGTGTTGCAAACTCCGAAAGATTCAATCTTGCCTATTTCATGGAAAAACGAATAGAGTGGGTTACTAAGCAAGCTATGTTAATTCTACCCTATGGTATGCTATTAACTCGCTTGTTTGATATCATCATTGGTGAAAATTCCGAATTTCAAAATGAGTCTTATGTCTTGTACGATCGTGTCATGAACCCTCTTGCCGCTCAACTAGAGCAAAAACCCAGAAGGGATCATGGCACGAGAAAAGGTCGTCCATCCACTTCCTCCTCTACGTTTGATCAACCATCCTCATCTTATCTCAAAGATGATGATGATGGAAATAACAAAGGGACCTCACATGCAAGCACTCCTTCCCCCATTCGTTATGTCAATTCCTTAACCAATCAAGTTCCTCAAGTTTTTCAAAACCCACCTAACATTGACCCTCACTTGGAACCATTTTACACCCGCCAAACCGAAATCATCAACCGTCAAGTACAATTACGAGATGAGCAGCGTGGTGAAGTAAGGTCAATCGGAAAAAATCTCAGAAGGTTGTGGAGAAACATGAAGAAGTGAGCTATGAGGGAAATTACTTTATGACATTATTATCTATATTATTTACCAATCTATTATGCTTAGGTATTAAAACTTATGCTACTTATTAGTCACTTAGTATGAAGTACGGGTAACATTACTTGCCTTGGATGATCATTCAATTTTATCATCCTAAACCCATGCCTGCATGCACCTTGATATGCTTTGACTATTGTTATATTATGCATGGTTATAAAATTATCAATTTGCCTACATATGATTTCTTGATTGAGCTTAACATGTTTAGTATTATAATCATTGTTAAGTATTAGATGATTCATGATAAATTGGAATTGACTAACAAAAGGGAAAAATAGGAAACTGTTTCTGTATAGGATTTACAAAAAAATAAGGAAAACTGGAAAAATTCCCTGTCTCCAGAGAACGGCCCCCATAACTACTGGGCGGCCCCCTAATATATATGGGACCGCCAGGTTTTTACTGGACCGCCATCAGAAGTCACGGAGTTTTCCACTGTGGCTCCTGATTTTCTGTGTTGTTGACTATTCTATCTTAGACCCAGCTAAACCTTCTGCATTTTCCTAAACCGCTTTTGGAATCTAGAAACTCAACTCTCATGCTTTTCCGCTTTGATCTTTTCCTCCCTAATTAAATAAGTCATCCTCCCCACTTCTATCATCATCTTCATCTTCCTCACACCATTCTACCATGAATTCCTCCAATGCTTCCTCATCTAACCCTTCCAAGAAAATCAAACTCACCATAATACCCTCATAGGACTAATATTTGTCAAACTATTAGTGATGAAGATATCCACCACCACACACTTCTCCCTACACAATCTTCTTTCATCTCCACTCCTCCAAAGACAATCATCATAAAACCACATCCACTAATCAAACATCATCAAGTCAAGAGAACACATCTTCTTCCTTTCACTCAAAACTTTAAATTTCACCACCATCTTCACATGAACCAACTTCTCCTCATCACTTGAACCCTTTGCTTGACAACATTTCGGATGTTCCTCCTAGACCTCTAAATCCTCAACCACTTCAAAGTCATCCTTCCTTGGATATCACACTTTCTTTATCCCCAATCACTCCTCTTGATCACATTCATGATACTCCATTACCACCATCTTAACCACAACCTCAACCACCTATCATGGGCCATCCTCTTTTCTACAACTATCATGACTATCATGGGTCAACTTGCATATGTTGTTCTCACAACAGAAACCTTTTCTTCACTCTAAGAGATGAGATGAACATCATGTTTGCTCATCTTGAATATCTTCTCACTACCGTAATCACCTCACACTTTCCACCTCCATCTTGAAATGTCTTTAAATGTTTTCATAAACGTGTCACCCCAAACCTTTTGCTCAAAAAGTCATTCTCTATGAATCATGAATCATTTAAGACTTATGTAGTATTGTTTCTCTTTATCTTGTATTAGCTTTAGTTTTATTTTGCATGAATGTATTAGTTGGATGTGCTATTGTATGAGTTTCTTGTTGGTTGAATGAAACTCTACTTTTGTTGAATTAAATACAATGTGTTACTTTAAAAGATATTTGTCTTGCACTTGTTCTTCTAACCTTGTTTTGTAGCACAAAATTTTTGTAAGATCGATCCCTTGGTGCCTCGAACAAGGGGGAGCATACATCAAGGGGGAGTCTTGATATCGTCGATTTCTTTCTTCCTACAACAACTCGACGATTATTCTTTTTGAATTCGACAAAAGGGGGAGAAATGGAACATAACTCATTTAATAATTTGACATCTTTAATTTTATTCAAAATAAGTTTATATTTTGTCATCATCAAAAAGGGGAAGATTGTTAATACAAATAATGTCTAAAAACGTTATTTATATTTTTTGATCTCTCAACGTTTTGATAATAACAAAATGTAAAAACAAATTTACAATAAAAATAAAAGTTTACAAATTATTAAATACAAAATTCTATTTCTTGATTTAGTGAATCTCATTAAGGTATGGGAACAAAATAATTAGCATGTTAGTGATCAAGAAAATTTTTCTTTAATCTCACTTCTTTATGCAACAAAAGTATTTCCTCAAAAATACATTTACAAAATATTTTCTAATTAAAAGAAAAGTTTTATTAAAAACTTAAAATTTGAAATTCAAAATTTTCTCCCAAAATAGAAGGTTCTATAATAGATACAACATTCACCACAAAAAGACAAAAACAGGAGCGGAGTCTAGTGGCGGCCCTCTTATAGGCCTGGTGGCCCCTTTATATATAAGGGACCGCCGGGACCGCCACCAGATGACCGTTGGGTTTTCCTGTCTATAAATACTGCTCAATTCCCAACAGAAAAAATTCCTCTTTGCACGAATTTTTTTAGTCTATTCTTTCTCTCTCTAAACCTTCTTTCTCTCATTAAAAATCTTGATCACTAAAATACTTAGATCTTGTTTCAAGTGATCTAATCTCTTCTTCTTATCTCTTCCCTCTCATTCAAGTGCAAGAAAAGAACACTCGTATTCGTCAAAAAACAAAGTGTTAATTAGTGATCTCTCCTCTTTTCTTTTAAGTACTAAATATCTGTTGTATTTATCTTGTGAATTTGTGATTCGGATATTGTGTAGATCTGATAGTGTAGATCTTGTGAGTGTGTATATCTTGTGAAGTGGTAGATTGGTTCTAGCTAAGATTAGGACTCGACATTTAGCTTAGTGTTAGAAAATAATGTAAGCGACATGTAAACGGTTTTCTCCACCTAAAGGGAGCTTGTTGACATAGTGAAATCTCTAGTCGGATACTCAGGGAGTAGAGTAGGACGAAGAGGTGCTTCATAGCCGAACCACTATAAAATCTTGGTGTCTTGGTTTGGTTGTTTCTTTCCTTATATCTTTACATTATTATTTGTTTTGTTATTGTTTAGTTTAGATTGTTACTGATTGTTCATATTGAGGATTGGTTAAACATATAACTCGGATCTAAACATTTTTGAAATTAAAGTTTTAAAACGTAAAACAATCGTGTAAACTATTCAACCCCCCTTCTAGTTTCCACAAAGTTGAAGCTTAAAATTTCTAATTCAACTTGTGTATTACAGTAACTTTTTTTGTAATAACTTTGAACTTTGCTATCTTTGTCTGTAATTACTCATTGGAAAAGGGTACTTCATTACTGAAGTTCATCATTTCGAAGTATAGTTTAACAAGCCCAATATATGGTCAAAGATATAATGTCTGATTTATATGAATATAGATAACTTTGCAAGCGTTAATGGAAAAAAAACTTCTATAAGCAGTCTTACCTATGCACTTATCAGTTTTGCGAGTCAACCCATATTTGTCTATTGTCATCAATAAAGAGTTAAAGACTATTGGCTTTAGTGCCTCTATTGCATGACCTTGTCACTTATATAATGTGTATATACATGGTTTCAGGTACTAATACAATCAGGACTTCACCATCTGAAAAGGTGAATGAATTTTACTCAGTTTATATGGTTGTAAGCAATCATGCTGCTACCGGAGTTGATCTTATACTTTGTTTACACTGTAGAAGCTTGGTAACAAGATTGATTCAAGCTTATGTCAAGTTGCTAATTATTATGGTGACATTGTGAATGATTTCACTCATTATCAATCTTTCCTTCAGGTTCAGGTGAGGAGAAGAGAAGAAAAATAAGCTGCTGAAACTTTGAAGCGTGAACAGGAGCTTCGTGAAGTCAAGCGGCAAGAGCAGATGTTAAACTTTTTACTGTTCTGACCGACACTTTATGGCCACTTCATGCACAACAAGTCAGCTTCCCAGACAACTGGCAATTTAGCCAAACAGGCTAGATCTGCTTATAGGTTAGTTGTAAATGTCATATTAAGTTTTTGGTTTTTGAAAGATTTTTTCATATTCTTGGACTAGAATGTAAATTTGTGAAAAAAAACTACAGACTTCCTAATACAATAGGAATTAATATTGTATTACAATTATTAAAAGCCCACAATAAAAAATCGAGTTTCTTTAAACCTTATATATACTCAATTAACATGCCATTTTATTTATTCCATCGAATCCATCACAACTCAGTAGAAGTCAACAAATCTCCAGGTTTTTTTTTGCTTTCGTTGTTTGTAGTTCTTTTTTCCTGCATATTATATAATTATAGATTTGTAATGGTATCTTTTTTTCTCTTATTTTTCTTGCCTAAAAAAAGATTTCTTATGGTTTTTGACTTATTAACATTGGATTTTAGGTTCGCCAAGATAGCGGATATGCATACGAGCTTAAAGGATAAGGAAATTTTATTTCTTTCTAATCTTTTATGATGCAATGAGTATTAATGTGATTGATATGAATTTTTACTTGCAAAGTCTTAGAGGGAGCTGGACAGACCAAAGAGATACGCGGCGATAACAGAAGAGAAAAGTCATGATGGCCGCAGCAAGGTGCTAAAATTAAATGTCCTATGACCGAAAAATCACCCGTCTCATCTTCGTTATAGGTACTTGAACCTTGGAACAGGTGCATGTCACTAATTCTTCCTTAGGTTTTCTTTGATTGTTGTGGGTTTCTTTAGTTGTGGTTCTAAATACATGTCTTTAGGATAAATTTATCTTATGGCACGTTTAGTCTACAGGGATATTAATTGTGTATTGCATTCTAAGTTAAAGTCAACTTCATTTGACTGGAATCTCATAGAATTGATTACATAATCTCCCAGAGATTTATTAACAGTAGTAAGCCATAAATTAAGAAACAAGAGTAGTATAATCTAACCAGATGGGCAGTAAGTCATTTACTTGAGTGGGCTAAACCCGACTAGGTTGTATTGACATGAAACACTCCCTTTTAAGAGAAAAATAATGTTTTAAAAGAATTTATGATTCTGACATGCTTATAAATATCATATAATTTCAACAATAATGTAATTCTTTTTACAAAAATGGTTTAGGTGCTTTGCTTAGTTTTCTTAATATGACACTATCCTCTCTTTTTATATAGCTGCATCTTGCTAAGTGAGCTTACATTGATATTCCTATTTTGAAGACCAACACATGAGGTTATTCGAAAATTAATTTATTTGCTCCAATGACTCGGTATGCAAGTGTTGGTGGAGGATCAACTTGTGCTTCTTGCGAGTTCAAAGCAAGGTTGTAAAAATATAGTTATGTTTTATTTTCCACATAACCTTTTCTATTAAAAGCATGAAACAATAGTTATTAAGGTTGTGGTATGTGTATTATACACATTACAATATTTTTCAACGTTTAGCGACAGAAAAATTTGTCGCTAAAGGTCTACTTTGATTGTCGCAAACAAATTTAATATTAAAAATCTTAGACAAAACCCCGTGCGTGCACGGGGATTATAACTAGTGAGTACTATAGTAATAAGTATAAAAAATAAGAATATTATAAGAAAATAAATATAAACAGATTCGAAATGAGAATTGGTCAATCTCACGTTCCCTACTTTCCTGACTATTCGGCCTATAATCTGTATAAAAGCACGGTTAATTGCTTGAAAATATATTATACTTGCCACTTTATATTATTGTGTGCATTGAACATCTTTTTTTCTCATTGTGTACTGATTCAAATTTTGATAATTGTGTGTATTTTGTGACAATTTTACCCTCACTTTTATCAAATTTTAAAGGGTAAAATGATCATTTTACATGGCAGAATAGTCACAATATACACACAATGATCAAAATTTGAAAGTTCTATAGTACACAATAATAAAAATGGCAAATATAATACATTTTTAAACAATTAAGCCTAAAAGCTAATCCTTATATACGATACAAAGCTAATCCTTTTTATTATGATATGATTTGCTCGTGAAAGAGCCTTTGATTACTTAGGGAGGCGTATGAATGCATCCTAGGCAATGTTATGATATGATGTATTTATGATATGATCATGCGGTCGAGTAGTGTAGTACCATACAGACCTTTCGTTGATTTTTGATGGCTGGAGTCACGACTAGTGTATCCTTGTGATACTAGATATAAATATCCCAAACCTTTTCCTTCAGCCTTATTTTATTTTATTTTATTAATCTAGTGTTGAGGTGTTGGTATGAGAGAGAAATTGCCTTTATTATCTCTTGGTATTTTTTATCTCTTCACTCTTATATATAATGCTATTGTTATTTGTTATCTACATCCGCGCATTGGACAATTAGCTAAGTCTCAATTTCTTTCTTCCGTGGGAGGAACTCATGGTTAACGGCGATGTGTGATGAGAGCTAGACAGATCTTATATACCATGCTTGAAAACATTATTTTATTTACTTTAGTTTTATCTTAATAATAAATAAATTTGGAGCTTGAACCTTGTAGACTATGATTTTTGTTTATGGTTGAATTTTGCTTATTTATGAACTTATTATGAGATTGGTCCTTCAGGTTTAGTTGCTTTGTCATTATTTGTGACATCTCGTTCCTATGTCGTGGCGGGGGTGTTACAACTAATAGTACCAGTGCTTAGGTTTGATTCTATACAAAACCTTTAAGTTTGACTCGTGAGTTGTGGGAAGATTATGGGATAGGATTCCATTCTTTTTACTCGTGTGTGTTCCTCCTTACTATTAGTAATATTTTCAATGGAGTCTATAGGTGGTTCACATGTTTTGATGGATTAATAATTAAAACGAGACTAATTTGTTCCTTTTATTGTTTTATATCAAACAAAATAGATAATCACAATAATTGTGGGTAGATTATGGGATAGGATTCCATTTTTTACTCATGTGTGTTCCTCCTTATGTATTAATGTTTTCGATGGAGTCTATAGGTGGTTTACATGTTTTGATGGATTAATAATTAAAACGAGACTAATTTGATCCTTTTATTGTTTTATATTCAACACGTCGGGCTAATATATTGTCCCTATAGTTAAAAGTAAAAATATGCAAGTACGTAATGAACGGTCTTAAACGTAATCATTTTAGGGACAATTTCATATCTCACCTCCTTTTAATTGGAAATTTCATATATACCCAAACACACATTAAAAAGATTTTATATTATGCATTTAATACTTGCACTTTGGTATATAATAGGAAACATAAAAAGTGATAAACGATTAAGCATCAGATATTATCTTATGGTTGTGGAAGCACTACTGGTAGATGGTATAGGTGGATTAACGTGATCAACAAGCATGTTATAATATAGTATTGAGTTGTGTTTATAAAATGACTTGATCATCTACGTATTATTTATTTCCACTAGTGTAATGACCTTAAACAGAGTGAGAGAGTATTTTGGTGTTAGCCAAGTAAGTTATCTCTTGTGGTTTTATTAACAACTAATAGGTATAACATTCTTTGCCTTATCTACTAGAATGGATTAAAAATATCAGAAACTACCTACGTCGAATAGGATGAGGTTGTCCGTTTTGTTAACTTATCTTGGATTTAAGTTATATATTCGTTAGGTGTTGCCTATTCCTCAAACAATGATTAGGGAAACTATGTGTTATATACCGATTCGAGATGGTAAGTCTCCCAAGAACTAGATTAAGAAGCGGAAGGATAAGGCCCTTAGAGCGGGCAAGACTCCAAGAATTATAGAGAGGAAACTAGACTTTGATTCATTTCATTCATTCTTCATATATGCAGATGATTACAATTTATACAAGAAGGATGCATAGTTCTAACTTACCACTAGCCTAGTATTTAGGAACAGTTAAGTAAACATGGACTAAAAATAGGAAACGTGAATTCTAATGCAATGTGGCTGTAACCACTTCTTCCTAAGTACATGCATGCAAATATGTCAATATGGTGATCATGGGCACATTGTATCAATATACAGAGAAGACTTGGTCTTTAACTCATCATGCACGTATCAGAAACAGACTTGAGGACACATATGGTTGATACGGTTAGTAAATTTAAACGACACGGATAGTGATCAATTGACCAGTGTTGAAGTAGTATCGATTATTAGTTTCCATTAAGAGAAATTTAATGTCTTCTTTGAGGCTTGTAAGAACAATGACGCAGGTGGGTTGAGAGGAATTTGTTAAGAAAACTAGTAAGGCGGTTCTGAGTAATCGGATCATATTGCAAATAATCAAGATGTTCCAGTCATTAGAGTTACTCCTTTGTGTAATACCTATTAATCCAGTCGCGATCAATGGTGTTGTAACTTACCTCATACATTATAGTAAAGAATAATTACAAGGCAGTGATCTAACAACTTAATAATGCTAAAATAATGGGTAGTTGGTTAGCTTTATTATGCTACTGATATACTCCGTAGTACGTTTGTCTAGCAGGTGTTTTATGGCTTCTAATAGAAGTTTTATACTACTCCACTTATTTGGTTGTTCTTTTCAGTTCCTTGGGATTAATTTGTAACTCAAATTATTCACGACATATATCTATCACAAAAAAAAAATTGTTTAAAGTAACTGATATATGAGTAATACTTAACATATGGAATGGTCTTATACATTTATATCTTTATGGTATAGCTATTAGCTTCCATGAACTGATTAAACTAGGACTATAGGGATAAGAGTGGACAAGTAAGAACTGAAGTCATGGGAATAACACTACTAGTGAAGAGTGGACAAGTAAGAACTGAAGTCATGGGAATAACACTACTAGAAAACTTTCACTGACGGATTTTCAGACGATAAATTTTCCGTCGCTAATTTACTCAACCTACCGACTACTTTCCAACGCCATACCAACAACATGCATATTCGTCTTTAATCAGTCGGAAAACCTCAAATATATCATATAAACCAATTCTCATTTATTTTCCCGTCAATCTTATGTTCTATCTTTCCCTCAAAAACAAGAAAAACTTTTAGATTTCCCCCTAAAATATCAAAACACCCAAATCACATTTAAGTAACTCCATATAATCCACGAGATGCAATTCTTCATATCACAATCCGATCTAAACAACATTCCGCATAATTAAGTAAGTTTCCATTACATTTAAATTACAATTCGATTTTGCCCTAATTTCATTATGTTATCTTATTTGCCCTAATTTTGACGTGTTATTTTGCCCTAATTTCATTGTGAGTGGATTCTGTTGTCACTATTACGTATTTTGATACTGATTATGAAGTGGTGAACGAATTTGTTGTTACGATTTCATTGTTAATGGATCCGATTATATGAATGTGTGTGTGTGTGTGTGTGTGTGATTATGATGTTTGAAGTTGTGAATGGATCATGTTGTTACTTGTTTCAGAGTGTTTGGTTGATTGACGTGAGAGTTGAATGATCGAATAAGCGGATTAGTGGAATTAGTTTTGTTTGAGCTATAAGTTGTGATGGTTAGAATCAATTAATTACCTGTTTTGATAATTAGTTAATTTTTTGTAATGATTTGTTTCGTCGATACTAGTTTATTGGCTAATTCACTTTTCGATAATGTTTATTAAAATCATGCTTGTAGATAAGCAATTTAGTTTATTAAAAATAAGCTCAACCAAACACCCCTTTAGTCCCTTAGTGTTGAACAAAAATATCAGATGAACAACAATTTGAGCTGATAATTTTTAGGAATCTTGTTTGTGGTAATTTTTCCAAAAAAAATGATGTATTAGTGGTTAGGAATTGAGTGAAAATGATGGTCATAACCACAAAACACGACATTTGAATACTTCCCAGTTTTGTGGCCAGCTTCGTCCGTCTTTAAATAATGAAAACGGTGGGAAACGAGGTGGGAAACGAGTTGGGATGCCTCTGTTGTCTCCTAGTTTGCATACCGAGTGTTTGCAGAATTTGAGTTTAGGGACTGGGCCGTCACATTCAAGGACTTCGTCACAGTTGTCGTTGCCGCATTTGAGTCTGTCTCTGTATAGGGAAAATGTTTAGGGACCTTTTTCTGATCATGTGGTGGGTGACGTGAGTCTTCTGCCCGTAATACGCATAGGAGGTCAAATAGTGATATTCCTTTTGGGTTTTCGACTATTTTGTAGTCGTCGCCACCATTGATTTCGTTAAGATGTGCTTGTGTTAAAAGGGAATCGAGTAATGTTGAAGGGATGAGGGAGAGGAAATGTGAAGGTGAAGTTGTGGATGATATGTTTAATGCTTATTTAAACTTAAACAATTTGGGTAGGTTAAACACTTTTAAAGCTGAAAATGGTGAAGATTTAGATAGTCGAGCGAATGGTACAAAGGCGAACGGAGGTGATAGTAGTGATAACGAGGCTACAAGTAGCTTAGTTGGAAGTTGTTCAAACAATATGCAGAGGTCAGGGTTCTGTTCAGTTTCTGATAAAAGAGAAGGGATTAAAAGGAGTGCGGGTGGAGACATTGCTCCAACGACTAGGCACTACATAAGAGTATCTATTGATAGTGTCTGGTGATTCGGTTGATCCAAATGTAGATACGTTTAACTTGGAGTTTGGGAATGGAATGTTTAATGGGGCCGAGCTTAAGAAAATCATGGCTAATGAAATCCTTGCTGAGATGGCTTTAACCGATCCAAAGAGTGTGAAGAGGCGTGTAAATCTCTTTCATTATCAATTACCTGTGTATTAGTTATGTATTTGTTTATCATTTGCATGTTATATGTTAACAGGATTCTTTGTTTGTTATTATTTTAGATATATGACACGCGTTTTTAAACATTTTTTTTGGACTGTGGGCTAAAGTCAAATTTTCACTTTTAGGAAAGAGATATTGATGCGGATCGTTAACGGCCGAACAACATACGAATTAAAAGAACAATTGGATCGATGGAACTCAATCAAAGCAAAAGCTTTTATTATTATTATTAAAACTCAAAACATATCCATATAAAGAAAAAGACCCACTATTTATAGGAAAACTAGAATTAATCTAAACAAAGATTGATTTGACTTTCCTTTTCCTAAATTTATAATTGATTAGAAATTGATACTTTCCTAACCAAAGTTTATTGTCAAACAAGAAACATAAATAAAAAAGAAAGTAAATATTTTGACTTTGACTAATCTACATCATCCTCCCCCACTTGAAAAAAACTCGTCCTCGAGTTTGCCTCACTCGTCCCTTATACTCGTAGCATCCAAATTTGTATCTCCTACATCAAATTCCCTTTCTTTATAACGACTCTACCTCGAACCTTGATTGTCTTAAAACCCAATTTATCGACCATAGGTAGAGCTTTCAAATACCATTCTTGATATTTTTTACAAATCAGAAATTTGAATGAACTTTGGCTAACCTTGATAATAATACTTTTTCCAAACGACATCAACTCGTGTGATTTTGTATTGATGTCTTCCTCAAAATCAACACCTAAAATAGTTTGGATCATTAAAGAACAAATTTACATTTAGACACCTGACCGACTCTTTTTTCTTATTCTATAAAACGAACCCTAAAATCAAACCGATTTGCAATATAATTTGAATTCTTGCCGAAAGAATCAAACCGATTTGCAAAAATGAGTCTGGATGTAATTTATCGATACGAGAAGAACGTTGATGCTGCTAACTTTAACGGTAAGCGATCTTTTTTCTATTACGTGCATGAAGTTTTATTAGATAGTTTGCATTCTGCTGTTTCAATATTAGATCGACTACCTTTAGCTTATTAGTTTTTTATTAAGTGTGCATTCTAAACAACCTTTCATGCTAATTTATAAGAATTCTTAAAAATAAATGCTGAAGTTGGATTGTTTTATTTAATTCGTAGTTATGCATGCAGAAACAAAGCAGCTCCAGAAGATGTCATTGTCTGATCCTCAAGAGCAGAACAAGGAGAGGAATCTTGTTGGTTCTGGTACGTTTGATTAAAATTATCTTAAATGTGCTAAAAATAAGGTATCAAACTATATGTCAATTCCTAACTAAGCTACCATGCTCTCAAAATTGATCAAGCAAAGGTATTAAATTTCAATTATTTGGGCAATATGGTAACTTTGGCGGAATTATCCAACAAGTGCTCACACTGTTAACATGTGATCCTCTAAAATGTAAAAGTTAATCTGATTGCAAAAAAACTAAAAAAATGAAAGTGAAATACCTTTTAGATCATTTTGGTAGTATGGTGCCTTCATTAGAGTATGACCCATAGTTCAATAACTTTTTTTGGTTATAGAAAACCGTATGACGAAACATGGTTCAAATTATTGACAAAGCAAGAAAAATCATTGAGCAGGTTCATAATCAAAACTAGTTTAATATCTATACAAAACCAATGGGTTCATATCTAACTTTACACAAAGTTGCACTAAAAAATTAACAATATAGAACAAAAATAGGTTGCGTCGTGATACGACCCTTGCGGATAGTATCAGGATAGGGCACCCCTTCAAGCGTAATGCGAGCTCCTAAGAGGACAAGAGAGAAAACACAGATTTATTTATTTGACCAAAAGCTTAATTGATTTCATTCATGTGAAGTCTTTAAATACTAACAACGAGATAACCCTAAACAAACACAAATACTTATCCTACTACGACACAAACACGTTCCTAACAATTATCCTAAACACCAATACTTATCCTAACATGTAACACCCCCATTTTGACAAATATAGCAGCGGAAGCTAATCTGGGGTATTACTTCATAGTACAACAATCATAATCATAGAAAACGACTCAAAAGAGACGTTTTGGAAAAATTTAGTTATCATTCATTTATTCATCAGAGTTTTACAAAAGGAGGTCAAAAAATCTACAGGAAAACATAAAGTTGAATTATAACAGTTTAGCCATCTTCAGTCCATGCCACTCCGTGCCATAAATTGCTTTAGTTACCTCAGATAAACATGCTAAAAAGAGTCAACACAAAGGTTGGGTGATATTCATAGGTTTATGATAAACAGTTTGAATATAAGTCATAGTGTAATAATTGTACGAGCACAATTATTATAGAAAACAGTATTAATAGTGTTCATTATTGTGACTAAGCTCATGGCACATAAACTGACTTGTGTATATATCAATAATGATATATATAAAGATAATGGCCCCTAGTGTAGGTAATGGCCATATACCTATGAGATTCAAATATAGTGCGTTTGGTTACCTATCCGGCTAACACAAACAGGATTCGTCAATCCCGATAGATCTATCCACAATATTCGCGTTCACTCGCAAGTGATTAATGGTCCATGATAGTGGGGTCTTTTGGCATAAAGGGACTTAGATCACAAGCAATAATATATCAAGATAACATACATTTGGAAAACACTTGTATTCATAGTTTATAGCATGTATCCCCCTCACGAGTTTATGAAAACATTCAAGAGATTTAAAAGTGAGGCTATGAACACACTAAGTCTTTGAAAAGTAATCACATTGTTATAAGATAAAAGAGTATGTAAAAGAGTTTGTAAACAAGCATGTATTCCCCTCGCGGGTTTATAAAACATGTAAATAAGTAAAGACGATGTTATGAACTTCACCTTAACAATATAGGGAAAATCTGATTGATGGCAAAGAGTAGTGAGTCCGTATGGTAGCAAGGTTATCTACCCGGCAGAAAGTTGAATATATCAATTTGAAAGTCAGACGGCTTCGATACGCAACACGCAACCTGAGGTAATAGGTTAAGTCTTAGATTGTACTCTAGAACTTTGATTCTTTGAGTTTAATGATATTGTATTGAATGATTTTGGAATTATGGTATCACTGTTCGGGCAATCATAATCCAGAGGCCATGCAATATTGTTTGAGGAGTCTGGGCACTTTAAATCGTAAACCCAGCAAACTCGTCAAAACAAATACTCAAATGGAACCCCTTACATGAATTTCCCTAGTAACGTGATACAATAAGATTTTATTTATTTATAAAAATATATTATTTTATATAGAATACCAAATTGGCAGTATATACCTTTGATTTATAACATTTGCAAAACTAGTCCTTTTTATATAATAAGCATATATCCATTCATCCTTTGACTTTAAAACTTGGCATAACATACCCTTGAAGTTATAAGTTTAATAAAATGACAATTTCAGCCCTTGTAATTAATTATTTCCAAAAGTTACAATATCTACGCCTATGCATGAAAATAATTACATATTTAGTCCAAATTTGCATGCAAGCTATTTTAAAGACTCCAAATGATATTTGCAGGTTATAGCTTATTAATATAAAATAAGATGTTTTAACGTAACAAAAGTTTAGATTAACGATTCGTTAAGCTAGAAATCAAAACGGGTCGAATTAGGGTTTAAAAACAAAAACGCGTAGGTTTTTAATTCAAATTCTTTCAAGACTTAATAAAAAGTTTATAATAACATTAGTTTAACTTATTATGATAGATTATGACAATATTTAACCATAATAGTTTTCAAAACATGGAATTAGGGTTTTAGGGGTACGGTTTGGATCAAAAAGAGAAAATGCATGGTTTTTGAGCTTAGATTCTTTAACAAGTATATGAACATGATCATTAGAACATTATAAGTGTATAGGAGAAGAAATGAATCATAAAGAACGTGGGTTTGAGCTTTGATGATCGAAAATGGGTCAAAATGGGTAGATTTGCTTCGTACACCTAGATTTGAGGTCTCGGGGCTTCAAGGCATGGATTCTTTACTTGATTTATGCACTTGGGACTTCTTAGGACCTCCTTGATCAGATATGAGACTCCATTGATGAAGATAGAAGAAAAAGTGAAGGTGTGAGTAAGAACAAAGGCATGACACCCCTTTTTATACTCGAATGGCACCTTAGAGGGCAAGGAGACATTGTGCCCAAGCTTGGACAGGTGGGGGGGCTTCTCTTGATTTATGCTTCTTAGGACTCTTGGGACTTTCTTGATCAGATATTGGCTTCCATTGATGAAGATAGAAAGAAATGTGATGGTGTGAAATGAAATGAGGGGTATGCGAGCCTATTTATACCTAAAATGGAACTTGGAGGCTAAGGGGTGGAGTGCAAGGTGTGTAGCTCTTGTAAAGGTTGTGTTGGGAGGTCTAGGGATGACATGGTGAAGCTATAATGGTAGCTAGAGTGATGTGGAGGTTGTTTGTGGTGGGAGGTCGCGGCTTACTTAGGGACAAAGGGAGGAGATGTGGCTTCTTAGCAACCATGTTGGGGCTTAGATATTTAGGAGAGGTTCTTGTAAGCTGGTTGGAAAGGAAGTAGCTTGATCATTGTGGTGCTTGTTTGCAAAATTAACTTTAAAATGGGTCAAAATGCAAGAAAAGGTGTACGCGGGTTTATTAGGGCACAAATTAGGTTTTTAAGCTTAGATTTCGAGTACATTTGTGATATAATGATGGATTAATGTAACTAAGGTTTATATTATGAGTTTACAACACATTTTGATTAGTGGTTTGCGTTTAAAATTGGTGAAATGGTTAAACGGTTTGCGAGTTCAAATTAGGGTTCGTCTAGGGTTTTCATGATCTAATTCTTGTACATTGATTTTAAAATGATGAAATGTGATTTTTAATGTTGTAAATTAATTATCTACAACTGATTTGAGTAATGGTTTAGGTTTAAAACGGATAAAAATAAAGAAACGGGTCATGGTTTAGTATTTAGCTCGGGTTAGGGTTTCTAGGATTGATTTCATGAAATGAGAATGAATATAGAATGCAAATGAAGTGCATGACTTGCTTGTACCTTGTACTTATTAGATTGTATAAGATTTCTTAGGAAAACGGAGGTAAAACGGTTATTTTGAATATCGTGCATTAATGACTTATACATTAAGCTCTAAAGGACTTGTACCTTATTTTTGGAAGGAAAGTATATTCAATTGAGATGTTATATTACTTGTACTTGTGATTTAGTAGCTTGTACATTCACTTTAGATGTTAACTTTTCATGGAATTAGGGTTTAGGCATAAACGATAACGGTTTATGCTCATTTGATAATATCGTCATGAAAACTTTGTTAAATAGCTAATGTTTATGATAAAATGGATAATAGATCATTGACTTGACATGTTATGATTTTTTCTTGAGTCGAGTATATATGCAGATAGGAAAGTCATAGGTAGGTTGGCGTGAGCTCGTTAACTTATTCTTATATGCAAGTTTTACGTTGCATAATAAGAGATTAAAGCAAAAATTTCCCCGTAAAAAAGTGATATATTATATAACAGAGAGATATTACATTGGTGAAAATTTCGGGTTGTTATAGTCCCCCATCCTTACAAAAATCTCGTCTTGAGATTTTAGTTGAATGCCGGAGAGATGTCAAGGAATGATTATAAATTGTAAAAGTGTTGCTAATCATGTGGGATACAGATTTGGAAATGAACAAATGATGAAGGTAATAATGATAATGATTAAATGAAGAAAGGGAATTATTTGTACAAACGGAACTTGTTTGTACGAATGTCATACTTAAGCCTACTTATTTATAATTTGTCATTTACAAAAATAGGCGTCCCAATCCTGGTAACTGAGAATTTATAAATTCATAGTTTGGTGGTTTATAATTTCCTTATTCAAATGAAGAAGCGTCCTAATTCATTTCAATAAGACAATTATAAATCATTTAAGCATAAAACATGATATCAAAATGGTGATGTGTAGAAAATGATATGATCATATAAGGTAAGAAAATATTGAGAAATTAATTGCACTGACGCCCATATTATTAGTCGAGGATCTTTGTTGTGGTATTCCAATGATAATATATGTTTCAAAGGTATGAGGCGAGTATTTGGAGTTGAATATGATAGAACTAACGGAATTGACAAATAATGTCAAGTTTTTATGTCATCAGATAACAAGATGTAATGAAATCACCACTTTATTATTTCATATCTTTACATTATCAAAATTTTAAGAGTGTTGACACTTATGCTACATGTATCGTGGTGGGATTCTAGATAAAAGTAATAGATGACAAGGATAATAGCTTAGTATTTAAACTTATGAAGTGTGTTTCAGAAGATCCTTCATATAATTGGTGGCAATTTGAATATCCTCGGGAGTTGTTTCTAAGGTAGATATCCTAAAGTGAACAGAAGCAAGCTCGTCTCTAAGTGTGCTTTCCTATAGCCCTGTTGTTTGCTTTTGAACATTGATTTGCATAATGTCCTTCTTCTCCACAGGCATTACAAGTTACAGATACTGGTTGTAGGTTGTTTCCAGTAGCCGGTCTTCTGCAGTTCTTGGTCAGGTGACCTATCTTGTTGCAAGTTCTACACTTGACAGTGCAAGGTCCTATGTGATGCAGGGTGCATCTTTCACACAAGGGACTGTTTCCAGTATACCTATTGGTGGCAACATAAGTCCTGGAGGTTTCTCGCCTTCTATTCTGTTGTTGGTGATCCTGGTTACGGTTGTTATTGTTGTGGTTGTCTTGGTAGTCGTTGTTATTGGAGTGGTTATTGTCGTTGCGATCATTAGGGTAGTTTTTGTTGTTGATGGTGTTTCTTTTATCATCAAACTTTCGTTTGTGGTTATTGGTTTCTTGCTCAGAATTGTGTTTTGTTACATGATCCATTAACCTTTGACTTATGTTAATGGCTTCCTCTAAAGTTTGGGGTTTAGAGGCGGTAACATTTCCTTCAATGCTTCTAGGCAATCCTCCGATGAAAGCTTCCAAGAGTTTCTCAGTGTTCGGTACCATGTTTGGGCATATGACCGCTAGTTCTTGGAATCTTCTAACGTAAGGTTTAAGATCATTTCCCTTCACAGTCAGATTGTAGAATTCATCTTCCATCTTTCTGACTTCAGTTCGGGGGCAATATTTGTTTGTCAAGAGTCGTTTTAACTCAGTCCAGGTGATTTGATTGGCTTGATCTACTCCCATAGGTTGGGCATATGCATTCCACCAGGATAAGGCATCGTCAGTCAGGGTACCAGTAGCAAATGTTACTTTGTTTTCTTCAGCACATCTGCTACGAGAGAATACTGATTCGGTTCGTTCAAACCAGCGGATAAGGCCGACTGCTCCTTCCATACCATTTAAGTAGAAAGGTTGACAGCTTATGAATTCTTTGTAGTTTCCCGTTTTTGCTACAGGAGTTCCAGTAGGACCGGTGTTCCTGTTGGGATTACTAGTATTCGCCACTGTTGCAGCTTGTGCTTCTAGAGCCGCAGTGACACTGTCAGCAACTAGTTTTCTAATGGCAGCTTGAGTCATGGCCGATGCATCAGATGTTGACGTCCTTTTGGGAGGCATTCTATCAACATAAGACAACATGAAATAAGAATAATATCACAATTTTTACAATGTTATGCTTAAGATAAAATGCTTAAAATGCAATACTTAGGATTATTCTTGAACTTTAAGCATTTTAGTAATAGTGATATTGAAATCATAAATACTAACAAAGTCAGATGCTTGTTAGTATTATTTTCTAGAGATTGCGGTATGATTATGATGAAGATGATGATAATGATATGAGATAAATGATGAATGAATCGGTATTAAGAAAACATCAAGGTAGAACGGGATTGCCATTTATATTAAGAACAACTTGCCTTAGTACTATACATAGTCAAGATTTGACAAGTGTTTTTATTTATACCACACATCCCGTGGCTAGGTTCTAACAAAACTATAACTAGTCTAATAGTCTGATGGTCCTTCCTTGTTGATTTTTGAGTTTGTAGGTGATATCCTAAAGATCTTCCTGATCTGTTTGAGATTGGGTTTCCTCAATGATTATTTCCAGAGATAATCATAAGCTTCCGACTCATTAAGTTTCTCGGGGTCTGGTTCTTCTCCTAGTGGTCGCGATATGATCCATAATGAGTTATCTAACTTTGCGAAGATAGATTCATCAAAGAGATAGTCTGGTGATGGTGCAGTTGACCTAACTGGTGATGAAGATCCTATTGATGAAGATGGAGATACCGGAGTGGGTGATTTAGAAGTTTCAGTGTCTTTAGGTGAAATTCTCTCAGGAGAAAGGAAATCTCGGGAATCAAATATTGATGGTATAATAGCTGGTAGAGCAATAATAGTTTGAAGTGGAGGAGTAGGTAATTCATTATCAATAGCATCATATGCTTGCATGATTTCCACAATTAGATCATCATGTAAAGGTGAGAAGACTAGTATGTCCAAAAGATACTTAGTGAAATCATTTGAAGAGTCAGGAGAGTTGTTTTCCGATGTAGCTGGGAAATAGTCAGGAAAATTTGAGGAGAAAGTTTTCTCAAAATCAGGAGTAGGATGGTTGGGGGAAAACATCGTTCTGTTAACAACCCAGTTGTAAATAACATAAGTTATTTATATAGTAATATAGTAGTTATGTACCTTTACATACTATTTTGGGAATGCAATGGCACAGAGGACTTTCTTGGCTAAATTGAAAAGTAGTTATAGTTAAGGTTTTTTTTAACCTTATTCTCTATAACCTGGCGCTGATACCAATCTGTAACACCCCCATTTAGACAAATATAGCAGCGGAAGCTAATCTGGGGTATTACTTCATAGTACAACAATCATAATCATAGAAAACGACTCAAAAGAGACGTTTTGGAAAAATTTAGTTATCATTCATTTATTCATCAGAGTTTTACAAAAGGAGGTCCCAAAATCTACAGGAAAACATAAAGTTGAATAATAACAGTTTAGCCATCTTCAGTCCATGCCACTCCGTGTCATAAATTGCTTTAGTTACCTGAGATAAACATGCTAAAAAGAGTCAACACAAAGGTTGAGTGAAATTCATAGGTTTATGATAAACAGTTTGAATATAAGTCATAGTGTAATAATTGTACGAGCACAATTATTATAGAAAACAGTATTAATAGTGTTCATTATTGTATCTAAGCTCATGGCACACAAACTGACTGGTGTATATATATATATATATATATATATATATATATATATATATATATATATATATATATATATATATATAGGATAATAGATATATATATATATAATATATATATATATATATATTATCGGTGGTCACCAAAAATTATCAGTGAGGCGCCGAGGTGGGTTGAATATAGGCATACGGAAAGACTGTTTATCAAAGGTAACATGGCGGGCGATAATTATTTTATTTGTGCTTAATTCAAGACAATGATACCCACAATGATTGGAAGCTTGTCCAAAAAGATTGAAGGCGTGGTTCAAGTTTGTGATTCGTGTGAAGGTGAGGGTAACATAAACACCCAAAGGTACGTAAAAGGCTATAGTCAGGGTTTGTTCTAAAAAGCGGGTATAAGGTATTTCATTGTTAATAGGAGGGGATGGTAAAAAAGTTTAATAGGTTATGGCTATATTTTTAAAAAAAAACGGGCTTTACCCCCCAAAATAGGTGGAAGATTATGCGTTGAAAAAACTCAGTCGATATGATATTTTTGATGGTGCGAATTAGTCTACAGACTTCCATTTGTTAGAGGTTTTAGAGTGTAATTTTGTTAGGAGGTTTTAGGACAAGAAAACCAAAATTGAATACCATTAGAGGAAAATAATGTATGTAAGACGCGGTTGTTAACCAATGGATAAATCCAAACAAAATGTGAATAATGATCCAAAAATAAAACATAGTAGTATTTAAAACCTGAAAGACTCAGAATGGGTGAAGTCCACACATCCGAGTAAATAATGTCAAAACAAGATGTAACCGAAGTATTAGAACTAACAAATGGAAGCCTGACGTGTTTTCCAAGCTGACAAGCATGACAAAGAACGGGAGGTTTCTCTTTATTACACTTCTTCACTTCTTGGATGTCCAAGTCGTTGGTGCCACATATGTTGACTGGTAAGAAATGCATGAGGAATTAGAGAGGGTTGCGTAAACGGGTAAAGATCCCCCGTGCTATCGCATTGGAGAAGAACCTGATGAGTCATGAAGTCTTTAACAAAAAATCCAAACGCATCAAATTCAACAGTACAATTATTGTCATGAACAAACTGGTGAACATAAATTAAATTTTTGACAATATGAGGGGTGATGAGAACGTTATTAAGGTGAAGTGGTCTATGAGGAGTTGGCAAAATAGCATGTCCAGTATTGGTGAAGGGTATAGTATGACCGTCACCAACCGAGATAGATGGATAAATACACATATTAAAAATATCACTAAGACTAGTAACTGAATCATTAAGGTAAGAACTCGCACATGTATCCACGTTCCAAGAACAAGTAGCAAGATCCCGAAGAGTCACGGTACGAAAAGCATGTGGTAATGTAGTCTCTTGCGTGTGCTCGTATGTTCGGACTCAGCATGAATATGTCCCATCGGTAGAGTGGGCTGGGCCGGTTGAACAAGGGGTACTGGAACCATATTAGTGACGGGCTGGGCCTGATGGGCCGGTGGGTAAATGAAGCTCGGTGGAGCACTTAAGTAATTCATGGGCTGCTGAGGTTGCTGAATAACAGGCATCTGGGCTAGGGTTAATAATAATATGGGCTAGCATGCAACACAGTTGGGCCAACAGGTGGTATTGGGCTTACTATGACATTGTACGCTACAGGGCTCGCTAGAGGGACGTGAGAAGCAGTATTGTTACTAGTCGCATGATTAGTATTAATAGTAGGTTGTGGCAAAGGTTTGGTGTCCATCATTATGGATACTATAGGGCTCGTAACTATTGGTGGGAAGGTTTTAGGGTTTAGTATTGTTGGTGATAGATAAACGTGTAAGGTTTTAGAGTTGTGTAGAATATAATTATTTTAGGGTTTAAGTCAACTAAGAAAGAATAACCAATAAAGAAGAAACCTCCTCGTGAACCAAAGCACGAAGATATAAATACGATTGGATTCGTGACCCAAAGCATGAATCACCAAGAACGAAACCAACTGATTACCTAAGAACCATTGACAAACGATTGATGAAAAAAATAGGGTTAGGCTCGATACCATGTTGGCTGTGTAAATGTCGATGTCCTGTAAATCATCAAATCAGTACAATATATAGATTACATGGATTATTCTAGACTCAGGCTTGAGCCCAAAACATATAACTAATAATAATATGGGCCAACTGTCCATACTACACGTCTAACGATCATTACCGGATGCTAGTCCTTCGCGTACCTCTTGAATAAACCTTGTGCAAGACTAGGAACAAATCAAATATCAAAAATGAAAACCCTGTATGCGGTGTTTGGTTCGGTCTCTAGGAATATGTGTTGGATATAATGAAATCAAATATTGCAGTTAATATATGATACCATGGGTTCACACACAATAGCGAAAGACTACCATTTTATATACATATTGTAAATATATTAATGATCTAATTAAATAAAAACGTGGTTGGGGTTAACTAGTTTGACTAATTAATAAGTATTGTGCTTAAACCAAGAATCAAAAGGGGATTTCTATTTGGGCTTAAGGATCGGCGAAACCCCTTGGGGGTGTCGTGTTGGGCTTTGTTTTATAACCTATTTAATAAGATAATTATATCTTTAGATAATACTATATTTTCTAAATATAGTAATTATCTCCTTTTGTTTATAGAGATTATCATGTTTTCAAATATGATATTTATCTCTTAAGTGACCTATAAATATAAGGTAATTCTAGGGTTTTAATAAGTGTCTTACAAAACCCTAAAATCCTCCCATCCTATCTTGTGGTGTTCAGCCAAGCAAAGCAAACCATCAAACACATTTATGTGTTTGGTTTTATTAATTTGATTGTTCTTTTAATATTGACTTGGATTAGCTGCTAGCATCTTGCTGTGGTCGTTTGAGCATTAGTGTGCATAACCTTGAGAAGGACTTATACTTAGATATTTCACGTTCGTGTTGATCTCCCACGGCAAACAAGGTACACAAGTGTGATTGTTGTTTTTACCGATTAGTCATACGTTGTATATGGATCACTATTATGGAAAAGGTATAAAAGGGGTTTTATCTTCCGCTGCTTATTTTGATTGTTGTTAAATGTTAAAGTAATTTTTAAAATTTACCCTTAGTTTTCCAATAATG
The DNA here is from genome assembly GCA_026074375.1 of Tanacetum coccineum. Classification (NCBI taxonomy): domain Eukaryota; kingdom Viridiplantae; phylum Streptophyta; class Magnoliopsida; order Asterales; family Asteraceae; genus Tanacetum; species Tanacetum coccineum. The sequence continues at coordinate 19,768 of BQNB010018857.1, read as the reverse complement.
GTATCAGATCCAATTATACACGTTTATGACTATCTTGTGATCTATTTTAAATATAATTTTTATGGTCATAGTGGTGAGATCAAAATCCTACATGATTTTCGCGTGGTTTGGTAATACAAACAAGGGTGAATTGCATATATGTTCTTCTAAAGCTTGAAAATTGCATATATATCCGACCTAAATACATAATTACATATATATCCTTCCTAAACTTTAAATATTTCCAATATATCCAATCTATTAATTTTAAATATAATTAAAACCCAAAAATACATTATAATTATTATATAGATCTAAGTTGTCCATTATACCCCTAAGATTCTACACGACTAAAAACTTTTGAGCATCTTTGTTTTGAACATCGACTAAATTAATAACAGTTTAACATTATTCCCTGTTTATCTCATGTGTGCATCAATTTCGAGCAATGCACACTTGTGGTGTCTTATATCTTAAAACTTGGTTTAATCTACATAATTGCATAAATATTGCCTTGCGCTTCCCTTTACTTGTTCGTTTGATCAGTTACCATTGTAAACTGTTGTTGGATTGAGGGAATAGTTTAATGCATTGTAGTTATAAATGAACCCACTTAAATCATGTTCATAAACCCAACAAAAATAGGTTTCTTTATAGTTTCTGCTACTTTTCAGTTTAGAACAATGGGTTTGGGGATTTTGTGGGGTCTCTTCTATATTTTATGAGAACAAAAATAGGTTTAAGAAACTTTCATTAATAGTTCTTATTGCATAATTGTTTGTATAAGAAAAAAATGATGACAATACATTATTGTCTATGAAAACGGCGGTTTGTTTGGAGAACAGGGAAGATGCTTTTAGCTGGAAGAAATTCAAGGGTATAATAGTCATTGCAAGGTTAAATGATATATATCACTTGTTTTTTAGTTATTTGGATATACTTGAACTATTTAAAGTTTAGGAAGGATATATATGCAATTATGTATTTAGGTTGGATATATATATGCAATTTTAAAGCCTTGAAGGGATATATATGCAATTCCTCCTACAAAGAAAAACCTGATTTGATAAAGTAAAAATAAGTATTGTATTATATTAATTATATTAGTTTATAATTCACGATATAGCTTAACGGTCATTAATTAAACAACTTGTTCATCAAGTCTTGTGTAGCCTATATAATGAATTAATAATTCAGTGTTTAGGGTAATCTTGCATAACCTAAATACAGAAAACTCTTCTCCTCTCTTCGTCACTCATCATAATCGATTGGCACAAAACCCACAAGGGTGTTTGAGTCTATTTCAAGTAACATAGAACCAAGGGTTTCGTTTATTGATTCGTGGAAGCTTAGAACTAACATTCGGGTATTGATTGTAGACGTGTAGTATGGACTTAATCGTAAAGAACACCTACTTTGGTGTTTAGTTGTGTTTCATGGGTTTTACTAGAACACAAGGGTGTTCATTGAGTTCCATTCATTCACTAAATCGACAACAAAAGGTTAATATGTTTTATGTTATGTAGTTAATTAAATACATCATACGCATTCCTTTGGGACGATACCCCGTTGTGTATTACTTGATAATATATGTTATTAAATAATAAATCTCAACAAGATGCTCCCGCAAACCCGCTCCAATCCTTGTTGGGGATCTTATTGGGACGCCTTTTCGAACGCAATGCTCCACCAAATACACGTTGTTCCCCGTTTATAATTATTTTACGCCATATTTTACAAATGTAACTACATGCAATAATGTGAAGAATCAAGAACTAACTACTAATATATTAATCAGTAGCCTTGATAACTTTTCAACAAATTAAAGATAAATAATGATAAACCACACTTCAAAAAATGAAATCTTCTTTTAAACATATGACACAAAAGAAGTTTTTAAAATCACAACTTGCAATCTTGAAAAGATACAAAACTAAAAAAATCGATAATACTATTTTTATCACGTAAATACTAAAATAACAACATATGAACATAATATATGTATATGTATATATAGTTTTGTGGCGAGGCGGTTTGGAGATGTTGTGCCTCGCTCCTTGCCCTGAACCCGATAAAAATCTTCGTTAATGCCCTGAAACCCGACCCATAACCCGATAAGCATGCCTGACCCTTCCCTAATAACTTCGGGTTTCGGGTTTCCCCATTGGGTTCAGGTTTTTTTTTGCCATCTATAATTATAAAGTGCATGGATTGATATCGCCATTCATTCAAACTTTATAACTTTTGTGCTTATTTTGTATTTTTTTTACAGTGTCTTAAGTGAAAATGTGCGGGATATCTATCCCTTTCTTTCTTTGGTCTAGGGTTCATCATCTCGGTATACTTGTGTGTGTTTTCTTTCGATTCTTTCACATCAATCAGTCTGGTTTTTGTATCTTTTTATCATCTTAATTATTATAGTTTGGTTTTAGTTAGGTAGTTTAAGAGGTGTAATGAGTTCCATTATACTTAGTTTTTGTGTTTCTTCGATTGCCTTCGTTTGAGGACAATTGTTCGGTTTGTATGTTAACTGCATCCGTTTGAAGACAATCGCTTTTATTTACCTTTTTAATAAGAATAAGTAAGAATATTGGTCGAGTCCATGATTAAAGTTGTGTGTTTGATATCTCTAGTTTTTAATAAATTCATAAAAGAAAGAAAATATTCCCAAAATGGTCATGTATTTTGACCTCTTGCCATGAAATAGCCATTTTGAACCCCCTCTTCTCAAAATGGTCAAGCTCTACTCCTCTACTACTCTATCACCTTAGATGACTGACACGTGACCCTCATAAGGTACATTTTCCTTGGCCCACAAATAAGTGGGTTGTCCCATCACTTCATATAATATTACCGAAATACGCAAAACTCTATTTTGTTGTTTGTCTAATTCAGATGCTCTACCGGTGGCAGCTCTATCGACGACGCTGTACTTGATTGGTTTGCATTGGAAAGGTTCAAAAATCTTACTAAATCTTTCACTTTTTTAATTCTTTTTTTGTTATGATTTTTTGAATTTTCAGTAGATTACAACTTTTCACATAGTGACACACACACAATTATCGAAGAGTTAGATTTTTCTCGTTTGATATTTTTTTTGAATGGTAAGTTTTTGAGCAAAGTATTTATTTTTGTATGCTTTTATTTTTTGATAAATTTTGTTTATATGATATAAAATGTTAGTTATGTATTCTTTTATTTTTTGATAAATTTTGTTTATATAGATCTATTTTTGTATGGTTATTTGTTGTCGTCAGGGGTAGTGGTGATGGTTTAGTTTGATTTTTGTTATGGTTTTGGGTAGTGTCATAGGTCTATTTAAAAAAAATAGTCGATTTGGCTTAGCAATGATTATGCACTGTATGTAGCCGTGTAACATTTAATAGATCTAAATTAGACTTTTGATTTCTTAGTGCAATGATCAAACTCTCTATTTAAGACTGGTCCAACACCACCAGTTATTATCCACTTCAACCGTTACCAACATCTTTAGTTTCTTAAGTATATTTTGAATGGCTCGTCGTTTAATCTGATTAGAAGAAACTTTCCGAAGCCGTCAGATGTCGTATATAGGAAGCAACTGGTCATGGCTTTTTAGAGGGAGATTTGGGAAGAGAAGTATTGGGGTTCATTTTTACGTGGCTGGTGTGTTGAAATAAGTGAGAGGTTGAGGTAAGTAACAAGTTGATGGAAGAGATCATGTATCTCAGAAATTGTTTGCTTATTGTTGAGGCGCTTGCTTACTTTAAAAGAGATTCAGGCTCACAAAACAGATAAACTTGAGCGTTTTAGAACATTGGAAGTTGAGTCATACACCTATTTAAGTCGCAAGAGGTAGTATATTGACAGGATTAGGAACATGGGAAGAAACTAATCTTTTTTTAACTGTTTATCTTGTTTAGTGGGTTGGTATCAGTGAAGTGGTTTTTGGGTAATCATGTTTAGTGGGTTTCTTAATGTGTTTCATGTTTAGTGGTTTTTGGCTAATCTTGTTCAGTGGGTTGATTTAGATCTGGGAAATCTATGTAACTGTTTATTTATGATGAATTAATATGAATATTTATATTTTATGTTACTTTAGTTTTTTCAATATATCATTGAATTATTATGTAACTATTTGATCTTGATCTTTAATATGTTTATTGTTTTTTGATATAGTAGTCAAGTCATAGTTTCTTGAGATTTGATCTTGTTGTCAACTTGAACCGCTGCGTACATAGTTTTTGGCTTGATAGATTTCATATTGTATTCATCATGAACCACTACTACTCATAGTCATCTTGAACTGCTGCTATTCATAGTCATCTTGAAGTGAGTCATACTATGTGGTAGCATGAATGTGTTAGAGGCTAACTGTTTGGGTACCTTTATTACTTTAGTTAATATTATAATTTTGGAATAAGCAAGTTGTTCCCAATTCCGTTAATACTAGAGTTAAGAGTACAATTGTCTTAGGCGATTTGTTTGGTTCAGTTGGCCCTTTCTTCTTTTGTTTCGCTTATATTTGGTTGTTTGCTTCAGTTTGTATATGTTATTTGGTTATTTGGGTGTTTGTATCTTTAGGCGTGTCTTTTTCTTAATATGTTTTGCAACGTTATGGGTGTTTGGTCAGTGTCTATGCTTTGTTTAAGTTGAGCTGCATTTGTATCTAGTATAAATGTACATATCCTGAACTAATACTTTCTTTCTTAATATAGGAATATCTGACTAGGATTCATGTAAGAAGCAAACTTCATTACTTCCCGTTAATCAAAGATAGACCGAATGAAGCCCGTCGTACACTATTTCACACAACATGTTTTGGACCTTGGCTTGATATAACGTATGTTGAGAACGATGATGGTATGATCCATTACTATCTCCAAAAACAATGTTGTACTAATGATGATAGCTTTGATTTGCCACTAATATATTATGTTAATGGCCATAGTCTCCATGAGTATAGGAATGGTGATATCCTCTTTCGTAATCAATTATTTCTGGAGAAGATAGGGTATGATGTTAAAATCATTGATGTTTTAGCTTTAATTGAGGATGAAAAGAAGTTTTCCAAGGTTAGTGATGAAGACGCAATACGACTTTGTTTTTTATTATCTTTGAAGGTTATTTTCAAGGGTCGAGAGTTGGTTTCAGTGGTGGATGATGTATTTCTGAGAATGGTTGACAATCTTGATACTTGGAACTCATTTCCTTGGACTGAGCACATTTAGAGGCAACTTTATAGTGCCATTAGAAATGTTTCTTTGAAACGTAAGCTTGAGCACCTTGATGGATTGAGAAAAACCGCAATTATGTTCCTAGTTATTCGTTGTCTGGTTTTTTTTTGCTTTCAAGGTTCATGTTTTTTTCGCAAACAGTTTAATAAATATATTTACTTAATTTTTTCCTTAAGCTGTTTTTAACTGGTAGTATTGATTTACTGCTTGTAGATATGGATTATAGAGTCTTCTTGTGAATCAGAGCGTTGGTGGAACAAGGTGTCAGAAATGATCCTGAGACCAGTATCATGGTCGAGAAAAGCCGAATACAAGTGGGAGTATTTCGGCAAGATTTTTCAAAAGGAAAATTATGAATATAATTTTTGTTGGTTATAAAAAAAGCATCAAATTAAGTAATACCTAATCTTTATAAAATTAATTTTACTATTATCTGAGAACGAGGCCCCAATAGAGCTAGCCCCAACAAAAGCTGAGCGACAGTCTAAATGGAACACACCTAGCCATGATTATTTTTATTGAGGTATGCACTGATGAGCTCCCTTTTCCAAAGGAACTGTATGGAATTATCAAAAAAAAGTTCAGCAACACGTGCGGACAAAACCAAAAAGACAGTGAACGGTTCATCTAAGTTTTACATGGAGAGCATAATCAGAGTATGACAGAGAGAAAGGTCGAGAATGCTGCTCTAAATTGATCCGTGTTCGTGGATTTGAGGTATATGTGAAAGTTTGTTGCGAACTAACCCGAAAGAGGTAAGAGTTGATGAGATGCATCTTCTAAATGTGAGACCTTATAACAGGTTAGACTTTACCATCGCAAAATTGGTTTTGTTTGTCAAAATCTTGGACCCATCTTCATTGGTATACAATAGGTTTAGGTTTTGTTCGAAAACCTAATTTCTTTTGCAAGCGATTACTCTAAAAAGAGATGGCGTTCAACAGAAAGAAAAATTAAAGAAATTTTTTCAAAAGGAAGACCTTTTACATGACACATCAGAGGAGGAGCCGAACAACAAAGATGACACATCTCCTAAAAATGTAACCATATATTTACCATTTGTTAACCTTTATGTAAAGTCTACGATTTGTTTATAATTTTGTATCTTTCTCATGATGTTGGTGATTTGTATTGTTGTGATGTTAAGACTTATTCATGCCGACGAATCCCGTTAGGCAGCCAACCATCTAAGATGTCGCTGTCGATTTATCGGTGTTAAATAGATTTTGCAACTTATATCAAAATGGAGAGGAGAAAGATGATTGTGAGGTAATAAATTTACTAATTTTATATTGCTATTAGGTGTTTTTGTAAAAGTGTTTAATAGAGTTGGCATTTATATTTTCACAAAAATCTAAATACTTACTAATTTTGGTTTAATGAATATACTTTCCATTGACGAGAAAGTACACCTATATATTAGAACATAATGAATTATGCAATCCTTAAATATCTATCAATTTAAGAGCATATAGGTTAAAAATACAAACCCTCTTTGCTAACCAGGGGACACCGTACTTGACATAATCAGCGTAAAAAAGAGGAAACTCACATCGAAGAAGCATATCACTCAATTATGACTTGACCCAATTGCCCAATCATTCATTGGCTGCCTTGAAGTGCCAACAAATACTCAATCTAATTTCGAAGGTGCTTCGATACAAATTATAAATATGGTAAACGTTAGATAGGATAAATCTGCATAGAGTTAATATGTTGATTTCAACTAGTCAAAAAATACTTACACCATCCAATAGCCAACCTCTTTTACTGTGGCTCCTACCCACTAAATTTTCCCAGAATTTCATTTGAACAATAATGAACTGTAAATTCAGCTCTATGGAATATCCATTGCATCTCTCACATCAATACTTTATCACAGAATAACGACATAATTTTCTTTCGGCACACTTTTAATCTCTGCATTTGGGAACTAGTAAGAACCTGAGGATAATTGGAAACCAATAAATATTAGTTATAAAAACATAAAACCATATGCCATCCTGTTTAGAGTATAGTCCAAATTAGGTAAACATTTTTATTTCACATGGTATTGATTTGTGTGATAGTGTATTAGGGGTTGATTGGGTGAAAATGTAAACTAATGCTTTTGATTATCTAAGCATACATGTATGGTAAAACATGTAACCTCTCCGTAAGAAAGTATGTGACTCTGTTTAGAAATGAAGTTTATAACTAAGTTTTCTATAAAGTGCTTAACATACCTCTTTCCACGACAACCAGTGGGATTTCATTTCCATCCGGTCCAAAAACACTTTTGATGACTTTATTTTATTTTTCTTATTGTTATTACGACGCCTTTTCATGCATTTAACATCAGTGGTCGGCTATTACACAACATAAGGGGATAGGCAAGCCTTACTGAGTTTCTTCTCGCGTTGAAAAGGAATGACTACAGTTTTAAAATCAATTTCGTCACCATCTTTGACAACACTATCCACGTGCACATCACCTAAAACATTATTTACCTGAAAATCGCATAAGATTAACATTAGGTGCAAGTTACTGATAGTCAGATGAAAATATTAAAGACATGTTTACCAAAGAAGGTTGATCCACATCCATCGAATCCGAGACACCAACATCCTACAATGAAACACCTGCAAATCAGGTTCCTCCAAAAACAATATTAAAAAATCATTGATATATTAACTAAACACAATTTGTGTCACTAGGCATGCCAAAGATGTCTTTCATTAGTTCTCTAACCTTTTGTGTAGATAGAAAACTATCAGGATGACAAGATTCTTTATATCCTTGACTTTTGAATCATGATCATCTACAACAGCCGATTTCTACAAAAAAATTCATTATAATTTAATAAATAAAATACATAAACCATATTCAAAATGTAAAGCCCAAACCTTTGAAATATGATCAACATCCTGGGACCGTAAACAAATAAGACCATCAATAGCAACACTCTCGGATTTGTCATTCCTGTTCTGCAAAAAACTCACATAAGGATATTTGTTGGAATATTATAACAAGATAATATGTTATGTAAAGGAAATATGTATACGGGATAATGTAAAGCACAAACCTTATCAAGATGATCAACACTCATACACTGGCTGACCCCTTCCATGGACTTGTGGTCAAGACCATCGACAAGAAAATTCTCGAAACCATTCCCATTCTACAAAAAATTTAAAAAAGGATATTTGTTGGAATATTATAACAAGGTAAGATGTTATGTAAAGGACGAAATCTTATCAAGATGATCAACATTTAACTGGTTGACCCCTTCCATAACAACATTATGATCAACGTCAGATGACCCAGTGTTTTGTGTATTCCAAATTTTCTCAAGTGAGAGTAAACAACGCTGCATATCAACGATCTTCTATTCTTGTTCTTTGACAATTTGCTCAAGTACAGCTCGAGGTCTCACATCTTCTTCGTCAACAGCTCGAAGACGCACCTGTTCTTCATCAACAAACCTATGCACCTCAGTACGAATCTCTGTCCGAACACGGGTATGAAAACTCCGAGAATTACTACTACCCCTTATAGCTGATCTAAGTATTGGAGTAGACGGGGTGACCCTTTAAAAAAATCTAAACTATATCTCCACCAAAGTTCATTCATCTCTTGAGCTGAAGGAGTAAGTTTGTGAAAAGTTGAATTTTGCGAATAAAACAAGTTGTCATAATGTGATTTTTCAAACTTTAATCCATTACTCCATACAACACCATGGGGGATCACGTTGGCATCTTTACGCCACCAATGTTTTGAATTAGAGAATGTCTCCAAACCCCATATTTGTTATGAATCAAAACCAATCAGTAACGTAAACTTATCTTATATGGGAATATAACCTCTTATGCAACACAATTTCATACATAACTTCTTAAATAGACAAGGTCATATCAAAGTAACCTAAACTTATTTCAAACTCATCAAAACTTATTTCATAAAACCAAAAACATACGACTTAGACTTATACATAACTTTTGACGCACAAGCCTTATAAGCTCAGTAACCTCGATTGCTAAATATAAATCTCAGTCAACATACATTTTATATGCAACACAATTTCATAGCATACGTATAATTTAAAGCAAGGATAATTCTAAACTATCATAACTAAAAAAATGCACACCTTCCATATATCTCAGTCAACATACATTTCATATGCAACACAATTTCATACATAACTTCTTACACAGACAAGGTCATATCAAATTCATCACAAGCACGCAAAGGTATTTACAAACTTATACACTATGTCTGAACACAATTTCATACATTTCATATGCAATACAATTTCATACATAACTTCTTACACAGACAAGGTCATATCAAATTCATCACAAGCACGTAAAGGTTTTTACAAACTTTTACACTAATAAGAAAACAAGGATTCAAATGAATTATATATTACCAAAAAAAACATAATGAATGCACATTAATATGAAAGAAACTAACCTTCAATGAAAAAATAAAATCGTACAACGCATAAATAGCCACGTATCTTAGATTGCTTTTTAACATTTTTAAATGATATTTCTTATGCTTTGCCACCACGTTATAATCCCTTTTATGTAATTCTAACCACATATGTTCTCCCCATGGAAATGCATCCCATTTATAAAAATCATCTACTAAATTTACAATAGCTTTTAAAAGTAACCCATAAAACATAATCTAAGGCTAAGAGCAAACAAACACGTACAACATCCTCATCATCCAATTCATTAAACTCAAGATCTTTCTTAACAAGGGCTAAAAGATGTTCACCCTTTAAATTAGCAATCGTTGGGAACACATGCTGACATAATTCAGAATTGTCTTTCTGTTTAGGGTCTAAACAAACTTTGCTAAAAAAACAACGAACAGAACAGTAACATAAATACACAAAATGATGTGGAATAAAGTGGTGTCCTCCATACCAAATTCTAAAGTACGACCATCGATATCAAACATGAAGGGCAAATTGGTACTAGGGTTATCCACGTACCTTTGGTGTTGATGTAAAAAATCCAGCAAGTGATTATCCTGAATTGTAGTTTGTATGTCTAACCATGGTCCAAAAAAACAGTCCGGCTAAAAATACCAAGACGATCCCCTTCCAACTCAACTTCGATCTTATGGTTTGTAGAATGTGTAACTTAGATCTAATACTAACCTTAGCATCATAAACCTAAATAAATTCAAAAGCAATTATAAATATAAAAGTTGGAAAAACAATAATTATAAAAAGAAATAACCTTATATATTGTCTTTCAGCCATTGTTAAACGGATCGACGAAGATAGGGTGATCGCCTGTATGAACGATTAGAATGATCGTATTTTTGATCGGAATAGTGAACCAGATTTAGTGTGTGTGTTTGAAGAGATAATATTTTGTTAACTATGTGTTTTGGAAAAAAGGACTGGTACGCTTACCGATGAAATCTTTTGGAAAAAAAGTTTAGAGATTTTGCACACTGCCCTAAGTAGGTAGAGCAGCCGTCGGTAGAGCATCCGACGTGAACAAAAAAAACAAAATAAGGTTTGGGCATTTAGGTAATATTACATGTAGTGATGGGTCGGGTCAATGATTTGTAGGCCATGGAAAAAGAAACTTATTATTGCCACGTGTCAATCATCTATGGTAGTACAACAGTAAAAAAAGTAAAACTTGACCATTTTGAGAAAAGAGGGTTGAAAGTAGCTACTCCTTCCGTCCCTAAAAAAATGTTCACCTTACTATTTATGTTTGTCTCAAAAAAAGTGTTCAGTTTTTATTTTTAGATAATAATAATGACTTGTTTTCCTACTTTACCTTTATAATCAAAACATGCATTAATTACTCATTCCTAATTTCTATATTAACTATGAGGTAAAAATGAGTTTTTATCAATCAAAACTAACATTAATTACACATATCATAATTTGTTCAATTTTTATTTGTGGACATTTTTTTTGGGACGGAGGGAGTATTTTATCACAAGTTTAAATGTATTTGACCCTTTTTAGAAATTATCTCTAAAAGAAAACCAAAATATCATACTATCACCGTGTACCCTCTGTTATCTTATAAACTATATATACTCCTGTAGCGATAGTGGGTCCGTCACAGCTCGAACTTGAGGTGCGAAATGACGTTTCCATCAACCATTTTATCGCTGGCTTTGTCCTCCATTACCAACACCTTTTGTATATTTAATACTAATAATAATTCATATAACAGGTTGTTAAACTTTAGCTTTCAACCATTTCATAATACGTCATAAATATAAAATATAATAAAGTTCCGCCAAATTTGAAAATTCTTGTTTCATACAAACACTTTCCCACAAATTTAGGCTAATAAATAATTAATGATTCATTTTCTGTCGTCTTAGTTCTTATTTCATCTTGTAAATTTGTTTTTTCTATTGCTATTTCATTTCAGTTCATAAAAATTTCATTTGTGGTATAGAGATGGGGAAGCCTATTAAGAAGAAATCACAATCTGGTACTGAAAAAGCAATCAAACAGCCCAAAACATCATCATCAGATCGAGCTTCGAAAAACATAGATGAAGACACTGCTGTCTTTATTCAAATGTCACAAGAAATAAAAGAAGAAGGAAATAAGTTGTTTCGGAACAATGACAATGAAGGTGCAATGTTGAAATTTGAAAAAGCTCTTAAGTTGTTACCTAGTAATCATATAGATGTCGCGTATTTACGTAGTAAAATGGCGAGTTGTTATATGAAGTTAGGAGTTGGTGAGTATCCTAGAGCTATACATGAATGTAATTTAGCTCTTGAAGTTGCGTCGAAGTATGGTAAAGCGTTGTTAACTCGAGCGAGGTGTTATATTGCTTTAAGTAAGTTTGATTTGGCTTTGAAGGATGTTACGAATGTGTTGAGTATGGAACCGAATAATTTGAGTGCACTCGAGATTGAGGGTTTGGTTAAGAAGGGTATGGGAGTTGAAGATAATGGTGTTCGTTTGGTTGATGAATATGTCGAGCCTAATTTGGTTAAGAAAGTTGAAGTTGTGAAAGAGAAGGCGAAGAAGAAGAAGAAAGGTAATAAAGCGAGTGTTAAAGAAGAAAAAGCGGCGATGAGGAGTGTTAAAATGGTGCTTGGAGATGATATAAGGTGGGTGGAGTTACCGGTCAATTGTAGTATTGGATTGGTGAGGTCGATAATTAGGGAACGATATCCGGGTCTAGATGGTGTGCTTATTAAGTATAAAGATCAAGAAGGCGATTTAGTTACTATTTTGACTACTTCTGAGCTGAGAGTGGCTGAGGAGTTGTGTGGTCCTCAAGGAAGTTTTAGATTGTATTTGGTTGAGATTAGTTATGATAAGGAGCCATTATACGAGGGGTTGAAAAGTGAACAGCTTTCAAATCCCGACAGCTTAATATCTACCACTCGTAATGTCGAAAAAAAGGGGGAAATTGAAAAGGGAAAGAGTTGTATCGAGGAGTGGGTTGTCGAGTTTGCAAAAGTATTTAAGAACCATGTGGGATTTGATACTAATCCATATCTGGATCTTCACGAGGTGGGAATGGAACTATTTTCCGCTGCAATGGAAGATAATGTCACAACTGAAATATCACAAAACATTATTGATATCGCTGGTGAAAAGTTCCAAGAAATGTCTGCTCTAGCTTTGTTTAATTGGGGGAACGTGCACTTGAACAAAGCAAGAAAAATGGTGATCGTTGCAGAAGAAGAAGACAGAAGTCAAGAATTAGTAGCAGAACAAGTAAAAGTTGGATACGAGTGGGCCCAAAGGGAATATGTAAAAGCCGGAAAAAGATATGAAGAGTCACTAAAGGTTAAGCCCGGTTTCTATGAAGGACACCTGGCACTCGGGCTGCAGCAATTTGAACAAGCTAAACTCTCATGGTACTATAATACCAGGAGCAAATCTAATATTGAAGAAGGAGCTTCTATACAGATTTTGGAACTCTATAATAAGGCGGAGGATAACATGGAAAAGGGTATGCAGATTTGTGAAGAAATGGAAGAACGACGGCTAAATGGATTGGGTTTATCTGATAAACGTAGAGTTGAATTGATGAATGTTGGGCTAGAAGGGATTTTAAAAGATGTGTCTGCTGATGACGCAGCGGAGCAAGCTGTAAATATAAAATCTCAGATATATATTTTATGGGGTACATTGCTTTATGAACGATCTGTTATGGAATTTAAGTTAAGTTTGCCATCGTGGGAAGAATGTTTGGAAGTTGCGGTTGAAAAGTTTGAACTTGCGGGTGCATCAGAAACGGATATAACTGTGATTATAAAGAATCACTGCTCCAATGGAACAGCTTTGGAAGGTAAATTAGACATACTTAACTTTGTATAAAACATTATTTTATTATAAGATAATTTAGTTTTTGTATGAATTTAATTGCTGCAGGTCTTAGTTTCAAAATTGATGAAATCGTTCAGGCATGGAATGAGATGTTTGATACAAAACGCTGGCAGACTGGTGTTCCATTGTTTCGGCTGGAACCATTGTTTAGGCGACGGCTCCCAAAATTACATTCTCTCATGGAGCATTACTGAAGTTTCTATACTTTTCTTGGAAAGTTTTAAGGACCAATGTTGGAGCACAGTGTAATCTGCTTATTGCTTGAGTGCGTTGTTGTCAAGGAAGATAGGTAATAACTGCAGTCACTGTATTTTAAATGTGCATCATATATAATCATTAATCGAGAGTGACCCCTTTCATTTTGGCAACTAATTGCATCTTAAGTTAAATGTTGCCATAAGCGGATTTTGCAGCATCTGATCATAATGTTATTAGCATATGGTAGTTCTCTGCAATATATATAGAGGCAGTGTTGAAATTGATACCTTAATAAATAAATAGTTATACAAGGTAAAGTTAAGGATGAAAGTAGAATGAGGAAGTAGAGAAGACCGTTACGAAAAAAAAGGATGCCAGAAGGTTTGTCATAGATGTAAGATTGTAGAGAAAATTGCACAAACATATACATTAACTTAGATGGAAGGTAACAAGGTATTACAAGTATTTCGACTATTTAGGGAAAAAAGAAGGTACTAAGATAAGCCATAGGTAAAGCATACAAAGAATCGTACAGGAAGTTAGGAATGGAATACAGGTAAAAAGACATTTGAAACTTGCCTAACTTTGAGAAAAATTAGGGTAGTTAAGTCACTTCATTGATGAATCCTAAACTTATAAGCACAATATGAAGATTTTAGAGAACGAGGCAGGGATTCATTTTTATAAGTTGTTCATTGGAAGATGTACGTAGGAGAACTTGATGAATATTTTGATGATGGTAATAGAAATCTTGAACAGTGGAACAAAGTGTGGAAGGTGAAGTAAACACACAAATATGTAACATGAAGAAATAGGCATGACCTAGGCTTTCTGTATATGTAACATTACATGTTGAGTTGTGGAGTCTGATTTGTCAGCCGGCGTTCATACAGTCTCTATACTTGTGGCCTTATGGGAGCCCCAGGACCTCATTCTCCGGTAATAACTATAATCCCTTGTAACATATATGTAAAAGAGACCAGCTAGTGCAGCCGTGGGCATAGGTCTTTCCTTAGACCAAACCATATATATTTTGTGGTCGTGTTTTGTGTGTGCTTTTATTTGTCCCTTGGCTTTGTTGCATACCGGTTTTGCAATTCTGAAACACAAGAAAATATTTTCAGGCTTGTTCAAATGGTTGAAACTTCCCTACTATAACCAGCACTTGCTCAGATCTTCTATGCATATCTATAAAGATTTGTGTTAAAAGTATGATATAAAGTTGTTTCTATTTTTTTCTTGTGATGACATTTATTTCAGTTGCAGAATTACTTTTGATAGTATTTGTTCCTTATTTATCCCTTCATCCTGAATTACTTTTGATCCATTTTGCAGGGTTCTTTTTCCGATTATTTTATTTAATCTGGTTTCTTTTGCTACTGGAAGTGAAATGACCATTTTTTCGTCTGGATTCTGTCATTTTTGTTGCGGTCGGGCTTTTGTTGGCTAAAAAAGTCACTGAAGCTCAGGTCATATAATTGTTTCCATATGACGGCACTATCTCAAAGGAGTATGCGGTCTTTTTTTTTCATAATAAGTTGCATAGTTTGTCATAGATCAAGAGCATTGTTGATCTTGTAATTTGTTAAAGAGTGATTACGAGTGCATTATACATTCTATTTAGGTTTATCTTGTTCATGGTGAGCAAATGAGGAGAGAAAAGTGTGATTTTTTTTTGTTGTTGGTTTGATTCTTTAAGAAATTCGATTATTTATTTTGTTATATCGTGGACCATTAGTGTGGGTATACTAGATTGTTTGAAATTTGCAATGGTCAATTGAAATAGCGTATGAACTAAAAAGTGGGGTGTTGATTCGGTTCTGTGATCGGGTTGTTCTTCATTTCGATTCGATTAGGTCGGGTTTAGATTTTTTTTTCAACCCGAAAACCGAACCGAACCGAATTAGAATTCAACCGAACCGAAAACCGAATTTGAATCCGGTTCGGTTTTTCAGGTTAACCCGAATTACACCATTTATTTATAAATAATAATAATTAAATAGATATTTAGCAAAAAAAAATAAAATTTCAAGCATAAAAAGTGTTTAGTTGTAGTAAGAGTAAATTTTAATGGTCTTTTTATATATATAAAAATATATAAAAAATATATATATTTATATTAATTCGGTTTTCGGTTTGGTTTTTGGTCCTGTTAAACCCATATCTAACTCGAAAATCGAATTTGTAGTTCGGTTCGGTTTTGACAAATTCGATTCGGTTATTAGTTCGATTTGATTGTTTTCGGTATTTTCGGTTTTTCTACTCACCCCTACTAAAAAGGCTTCTCATGAATTTGAAATGTCAAGTGAAGCCCAAGTCTTGAACCCAAAATCTTCCCATAAATGTATCATCTGTTAAGAGCTTTTTCATAAAACCGAAGTACTACATAAGTACATATAATATAATAGTTTCATATAATTTTTCATTGGTTGCTATTCACCAAGTAATCTATGATCAATATTTCATTTGTTAACACTAGTAGCATGTTAAACAACCTTTCCACAACCATGATAACTTAATGCTTAGCAGTGTTGCTTTAGATTAATTTTCTGTATTTATTCATTAAATTTTCCTTTAAATCATTTTTCATGTTTGTAACATTACAAACATGTATTATCAATATGATTAAACATGAAGCCATGAAAAGAAAATTAAAAGTACAGCACATGCGTCAATGTTTAACAGGAGTAGTTGATATTTGATCATTGAAATTTACATGAAGTAATATTTTATTTACGAGCTTATTATATATATTATCATAAGAGATGTAATTTACTATTCATTGTAACAACTGAACCATCTTCATCCCCCATCTTAAAATTTCACCGGCCTCTCATCTCTAGAACACACATCAGGATTCTTTTTGTTTCTGGATACTCGATCTATGCTAATGGAGGTAAAGAAAAAAAATTGTTGGTATATTTGATTAAGTATATTTGCTTTTAGATACTAAATTCAATATTTTTTCGATTCAATTTTTTTAAAGATTTGTTCAAATGTTTCAGTTTTGATGCTTGAATCATAATCTTTCATTATGTTTTACTCATAACTGATTTTGTAATAACAGTTTCGTTTTTGAAGTTGTGTTCAAATATTCACTGGTTCTCTATTTTGAAACAAGGTCAAAAAATCAGCTTACCCACATCACAGGTATGGTATAATTGTTTTGTTGCAATTTCTTGGTGCGTGTGGGTTCCGGAATAGCTTATGTTCTACACTTATATAATTTTCCTAAGACATAACTACTTATTTGGCGTATGTTTTATGTCATAAATTTATGTAAGCCGCAAAGTTTCAAAATAAGCCACAAAAAGTGAGTTGTTGAAACAGAAGGTCAAAACCAAATAAGCCATAAGGCAGCTATATAAGCCGGAACAAACACCCTTGTCATAAATCTGCGTGTTTACCATATATCGTCGTTTCGTTTCCTCGACTAACAAGATTTTACTTTGTTTGCAGCTTCACAGCCATAAGAAAATTAACACATCATGGGATGCTATTTTTACCTATTGGATGCACACTTAGGAGAGGAATGTTTCTAATTGATGAGGCCAAGGGTACATCCTCTTATGGTGCGAGGTGAGTTGAAAATATGTATACTTATTGAATTTAAAGTAATTGATGTCGAACTCTTGATGGAATGATGAAAAAGGCCGTAGTCAAATGGTAGTGTTTTTGAGCACAAGTGAGTATATTTATAAGGCCTGTATCTTGGCGGGGCAACCGCACTTGGATTGTGGTTGCAGCCATGGCGGCTGTTTCGTACAACACCTATGTTCGCATTTCTATTTTTAAATGTTGATGATCTTTCAACTCTAAACTGTGATAATAAGCTGCGATTGCGTTGTACTTGGCTGTGATGATCCTTTGACTATGTTGTGTTGTCGCGGAAAGTGGAAGGATGGCAGAGTGCGACAATTGCTCGCCTCAGCAACCTCCACGAGATCAATTAATTTGAGCCAATTTTGAAGGGATGCAATTTTGAGAGGTAAAGAATGGAGGAGATGGTTCTGGAGTGTATTTCATCATAAGTATAAAAAAAAGCCAGCATGGGATTGGGCCAAGGCAATTAGCCCAGTTGAGGCAAAAAATAGTCCGCAGTCAAAACGACTGCGTTTTAGACGGTAAATGAATATATTTATAATGCCCGTATCTTGGCGGGGCAGCCGCACTTGGATTGTGGTTGCAGCCATGGCGGGTGTTTGGTGTCGCATCTATGTTCGCATTTGTATTTTTAAATGTTGATAATCTTTCAACTTTCTGATGAGCCGGGTTACGGTTGAATATATTTCTAAACTGTGGTAATAAGCTGTGATTACGTTGTACTTGGCTGTGATGATCCTTTGACTATGTTGTGCTGTCGCGAAAAGTAGAAGGATGGCAGAGAGCGAGAATTGCTCGCCTCAGCAACCTCCATGAGCGCAGCCACGACATGAATTAATCTGAGCCAATTTTATCACGTATTTGTTGAAGGATGGAAATGTAAAATCTGTACAGAGGAATGGAAAGAGTTTCTGCTAACTGCCTAGGCCCAATTCCATAAGGCCTTTTTATTTTCTGACACACTCGCACTTATCACTCAACGCTTCCAGAACATACCCAGACATATGTGTAGTCAGATTATACGTAAAAAATGTGAGGGTTTTTTTTTTGCCCGAAGATATCGTTACACAAAAGTTAGGGAGTCTCTTTGGTGGTCTAGCAGGTATGTCGTCTGATTTCCTTTTTTTAATTTCGTGATAAGATACACTCTCTGGAACCATCTTCACCCTCCACCGTGCCAATTTTTTTACCAAAATGCCAAAAACGGTAAGCCAAAAAAAGTCATCGGTGACAAAATACATATGTAAGTGCTTTTTCTTATCTGATTTGGTTTATATCAATTTACGCTTTCATATGCTTAATTGTAAGTTATAGTTATTTTGATTTTAAAGTTTGAATCGGGTTAGTGATGTATACTTTGAATTTAACTTTAATATGTATACAAAAATAATTATTACAGCTTATACATATGCAAAAAATTGATTCTTTAAATTAGGGTTTTGTCATAATCTAGGGGTTCTGTTAATTTCAGTTTGTTTAGTGATTTTTATAAAGTTTATGGTTCTTTTTTGTAGCTGGCATGATTTGATTTTTGGACGTGGTTGCTGTTGCGGTAGTGAAAGTGAAGGGGGTAGAAGAAGAAAGTTAATGGTGAAAAGAATACCCCCAATTCAATGTGCATTTCAGATTTAGTCTACAAAATTGAATTTGAATAAGACGGAAATTGGAATTTCATATGTAATAGGTTTCCATATGGTGAGTCACAACTTTAAATTGTGTTATAATAAATTAGCGAGCGTTGATAGCATATATTGAGACTCCTATTTGTAACATATCAAGAAAAAAGTCAGACGCTGACAAGAGAAGCAGCCGAGTTGTGTAAGTGGAGATCAGAGAGTACTAGCATTGTATTCAATATGATTACTAAGTTGATCTGCTGCTACTCCTTTTTTGATGATTCTTTTTGTTGTGCAGGTTTGACGAGAGGGCTTTAGGGTGAGGAGAGTATGCTTTTTCATTGCTTTGATCCTCCGCCTTCATGTTGTTGTTATTGTTAAAAAGTTGATCGCTTACTTATGTTGTGTTGTGTACAGGTTTGGCTCGGGCACCGGTTGCTGCGAAGGTACAAAAATAGATAATATACAATGTTTGTTGTATATGGGACTTAAACAGATGTTCCCACGCAAATGAAGGACACAGATTCAGGTGCGTTTGGCTTACAAAACTGGTCAGATCTTCGTACTGGAGGTAACTATGCTTATTTTTTAATTGACCAGATGATGTGCATGTCTGTTTCTTTCACTACCTATGCCTGTTGTAATTTAAGCATGCGAATTTGTATATTTTGTAGTTTCGTAGCTCTTAGGTACACTAATTTTAGTTTTATGGGCACATGAACGCCACACAAAGCTGATACAGGTTTTTTTACCTTGCATTGTTCCACGCCTGTATAACAAAATGCAAACGTTGGAAGTATAATAAATATCAAGTTAAAAACGCG
>BQNB010018856.1:3243-67692 GCA_026074375.1 Tanacetum coccineum | reverse complement strand
AGGTATGAAGGTTACCGGTGTGAGATGAAAGGTGAGAAGTTGCTCCAGTATCCATATACCATTGCTGATCACGAGAAGCCATAAGGAAAAAAAATAAATTTTTGTTTTCGATGAACAGTAACCGCCGATGAACAGTACCGGCCGCCGAGGAACAATAATTTTTTTTTCTGATGAGAGGGAGAGGAGCGTGTTATGAGAGAAAAAAAGAAGGAAAGGATTACAGGAAGATTGATATTAGGCTCTGATACCATAAAGGATATTGATTTGATTGATTCTTATTGATAATAATGAACCTATATATAGGATACAAGGGAACATTCTAGAATATGGGTTACCCTAGAAGCTATAAAAACTGGGCTCGGGCCAATGGGCCAATTTCACTAAATATACAATATAAATACATGCTCTAATAATCCACATTAGTTTTACCTCTAACAACTATTTATTTACAACAATTCTGAAATCTTTCAACTTGGTAAATGCATAAATCAAAATCTGTAATTGATAAAAATATGAGGTTTTCGCTCACAGAAAGCGCCTTGGGTATATTTTCCAGTAATATGGGCCTCATTGCCCAAAAAGTTTCAGAACCTAGGTGAAATTACCATTTTACCCTTTAGTACAAGTGCAGATTATTTTTTGTATTTTACCTCTTCACGAAAATAGCCATAATTTAAAATCTATATAGGATATTGATACGAGGTTAGTAAGAGGTGATAGCACTAAGTTTCCTCTATATGTAGAGCATTTTCTTTTTAAAAATTTAATATAAAAATATGGAGTTATGCCCATATTCCGAATAGCATGCACAATCCGACAAGTTTTACTAAAACGGCGATATGTCACTCATCCGTCAGAGATATGGCCTCTCCAAATGACCATATGCACCTAAGACATATACTCACATTCCTATCAAATTTTCCATACTTAAAAAAAATTTGAAATCATCACAACAACCTGCTGTAACAAATCTGTCCTAAAAGTGCATTTTAAAATCCAACCAAACAATGTTTTTATCCCACCAAAATCCTATACAATGCCACACTCATTCATACCACACTCCTTAAACATCAATAACATCATGTTTTCCAAAATCAAACTCAAAAATGCATGGCCATGTTAAAGAAAGAAATAAAGAAAACAAGAAAATAACTTACAAGATCCACAAAAGAACAAATGAAGAACACAATCAAACACAAACACCCTCCTTTGTGTTGGCTGATTTTTGGACCCAAACACAAACCCAAACAAATCAATATCTTGATTCTAACCCTTCTAAATATGATTACCCACTTGATTGTTTAAAGCCCTAACCAAATATTTCAAGAAACCAAGTAGAAAAACACCTCAAATCTTCAAAACACCTCACCAAACTTTGCAAGCTTCATAAGGATGATGATGTGATGTATAAAATGGCCAAGAAAGTTTTGGTGGTGATGGTGTGGTGGTGGTGGTCATTGGTGGCAGCCAAGAGAGGAGACAAGAGGTGGGTGAGATCTATTTTATTAAGTGTGTGTATGTTTGGTGATTTCTAAAAAAATAAAATGAAGTGGTGGAGTGTGTGTGTATATGTAAGCTTTGATTTTTATTGGGCACATGGGGTGGTAGGGAGGACATAAGTGATGGTTTTGGGGGGTTTTTTAGGAGGGGAAAGTTTGATTTTTATTATGTATTTTGTATAAATAAGTTTTAGGTTGTATAATTTAAAGTATAATGTAAAATGTGTATGTATAAAGGTTTAAGTAATAAGGTGTAATGTATATTGTGTAGTGTAATGTAAATTAAATGTAAAAATGTGTTATTTAAGGTTTGATAAAGGTGAATTTATACACTTACATAATCTTAAAGTGTTGTTAGTCCGTTATATGAAGCGTAAGTGCAAAAACGTAAAAATTTACGAAATAACGAGTTTATCGGGAGACTTGCAAGTTGTGAAAAGTGAAGTGACCTAAGTTCATAAAAGTGAATGTATTATGTTTATTTATGATTATTAATTTTGTTAATGACCTTTGAGCATAACGTTGGACGTTAAGATGTTTTTCTAAGATCGTACGCGAAAAGCGCGTTTCTAGACTAAGGTTCCCAAAAATAGAAAGTTATGCACAAAATGACCTAAAAATTTTATAATTGAAATTAATGAAGTTGAAATATGACATGAATGGTATACAACACTAATGGTTGTTAGCTTGGGTTTTTAACGGTTGTTACAGCGTTTTAAATACCCGCACTTGTTAAAACTCCAATTGTACGTCACGCTATGACCTTTCAATCATTCTTATTTTCAAGGTCAACTAACTCAAATAATTATTTGATAAAGAAAATTGTGAAGTATTAAAAGCATTTTGCTTATCCGATATTGTAAAGAGAGAAAAGAATTATCAGAAAGGGGTATTTTGGGTAATCCTCAAAGTGTAACTAGCTTAGTTGGGATCCAACTAAAGATTTGAAATAGCTAGTTAGGTTACAAGAGAATATTCTTGGAATATTCTTTGCTTGGAGAGAAGGGGGGATTTGAAATTTGAATTTCAAATTCTTTAAGCACATGTTGGATAAGAATGTATGAGGTATGTTTGAGTTGTCATGATGTGACATGATGTGATAGAAGGGAGCCTCTTGATCTTAGTTTGAAATAGAGGGTGAGGATGTGAAGAGGACACTTGGTTAAGTGGCAAGATCAAGGGTAGAAAAAAGGTTGTGTTTGTTGTGTGAGTGATAAGTGAATGTTTGTGAGATGAAATGTGTTTTTTAATATGAGGGATCAATCTAATGGTTGAGAATAGAATGAGGGAGTTTGGATTGATGATGTTGCTTGATCAAGAGTAGAAGAAAATTGTGTTTGTTATGTTTATTTGAGAAGCAACCCAATGGTTGAGAATATAGTGTGTGAACTTGGATTGGTGACATGGATTGATTTGGGTTAATAATCACATTGCCAATAAGAGAGGAAAGAGTGGGCATATGTGATTATAGGATTGTTTAAGAAGAAGACGATTAAAGTGTGTGTAGAAGGGATGAGAATACTTGTTGGGTAAGAAGGATAAACAAGTGATTGGGAAAAATGGGTAGAAGGATTAGGTAGAAGGAGTGTAGACAAATACATGTGAGTTTGTAAAACATTTGTATGAGTAAGAAAGTGAGAAAATTCAAAGTATAATTAACTTCCAAATACCACAAACTCAATTAGTCATTTAGACTTTAATCTATGATAATCAACAATGGATTTGATCACTAATCATCTTGATGCAAACAAGCTAAGTGTTTTTCATTTTAAGTAAAAGCATGTCCTATAACTAGAAAGGATGCGTTTACGCAAAGTGACCTTTAACTTAGTTTGACCAATAAGGGAGTAAAACCTATTACGTGATTAGGAGCACCGTAAATCCGGATTAAGGTCAAATAATTATTTGCTTGTTGGTATGTTGAAAATATGATCATACTAGGTTTAGAAAGAAGTCTCGACCTTAGCTAGAGGCGTTTGATAAAAGATTTGAGTTGGAGTTTTATAGAAAAACGGGAGGATTCATTTTTGCTCTTCTCTAACTCTAAACCTCATTTGGAGTGTTCCTAAATGCTTAAATATTATATACATATCTTTATTGAAGTTTTCACATGTGTCGGGTAAGAGGAAAATCAACAATTGTTAAATCCGCAAAACAGATTTTGCGTGTGGTATGCTGGCCACGCGTTGACGCATGCCCAGTGCGCCAGATGGTGAAATCCGATTTTGCGGATTTAAGCTACAGTTTGTGATTTTACGTTTTGCGAGTGTTTATTTGTCATTGTTAAAATGTAAAGGAGATTCTAGTCAATGTTGCACCAAAAATCTCCCCCTTTTTGATGATGACAAATAAAATTTTAGAAAGTAAATAAAGTTACAAACATAGCGAAGGTAAGACCGCCATTGATGAAGTTGGTGTCTTGATCTTGGCCTTGTACTTTGGTGAAGCTTGAACATTGTCTTCACCTAGTGAGACTTATATATCTTGTATGCTTATATTATTGCTCTTTGCTTATATAATTGCTTGGTTTTCCCGATCTTAAGCTTCTCTTAGCTTTGCTTTCCTTCTCCCCCTTTTGTCAAATCAAAAAGGTGGGATCTTAGCTCCCCCTAGATTGTGGCTCCCCTTGTTTCAAGGCGGGGATCCATCGGTCAAGATTCTTACCTTCGAGTGTTTTTGGCTACAACTAGCAACAAACAAACATAAAACAATACAAGCAATAAACATATACACATGTGCAAGTCAAATATGGGTTAGCTTACCATATGGAATCTTGGAAACATGGATGAGTAGAAATGTAGATTATTTTGACTTTGTACATTGTTTTATATATTCATATACACATTTTAACATTTATATGTATAGATATTCATGACTCCAATTACTTTTTGTTGAGCGTACTCGGGCAATAAATACACAAGAGAATTATTTCAAGCAAGTAAATCGTGTCATTCAAGCATTTTTGGTAGGGATTACCAATTACATAAAGATTACAAGAAAAGTCTTATTTTAATTTTAACATTCTAGAGTTCAAGGGACTCCATGGTGAAAGATGGGCACATAGAAGATAGTTCTTCCACTTCAATCATTCGGGAGGCATCATTAGGGTGTTTGTTCTTAAGGTATTCAAAGAGTGTTGTCATGACCCTAGCGTATGGAAGTGCCTCATTATTGTAATCCAGCCCACTCAATCTTTGAGCTATGAAGTAAGAGAAGTTGAAGGGAGTTTTGGTTTTGATACAATAAAGCATATAGCCAACAATAATGGGCAGGCATTCCTTAGCTTCAATCTTTGCAAACACGTTTGTCAAGAGAACATCCGCCCAAGCATTCAAGTGAGGGTGAAGTTGGTTTTTCTCCCATGACTTTAAGGGGATGCCTTCACAATGGAACTCGGGTCTTATAATGGTGTTTTGAACGATAATGATATTGATTGGGGGGTCACATGCAAATTTACTTAAATGATAATTCTTAAGTTTCATGAAGCCTTTTGTGTCGGTTAACCCTTGTAAGAAACAGGTTCCTTTGGAAGGATACATTCAAACACTCTTCCTAGCTTCATAGATCCCAAGCATAGTTATGACCATACATGTAAAATTGAAGAGTTAGTGTGGGTGTGTCAAAGTAGTATCTAGCATAGAATTCTTGAATGTGTCGAGGATAGATGATAGAGGGAAGATTGTTGACAAGTGAGAAACATTTTGCTTAAATGAAAAGCTATTTAAAGTTTGTTACACAAAGAAATTTTTTGTCACATTGACGCCCTTCATGGTAGTTACGGTTTTCAAAAGGTTGGTAGGCATTGGTGGAGTCGTTGTCGGTGACACGCTTCATGAAATACCTAATATTCATTTTCTTAGTGAGGACTGAACACAAGAAGAGATGATGATATTGTGTGTTTTTCACTATTATTTATAATGTTCAAATAGGGGTAGGTATGAGGCTTAGTATGGTTAATAGCCATTGGATGACAATATTTTTGTACTTTTGATTCCTTAAGTTTAAGGTAGTTGTGCCTTTTTGTAAGTAAGGTACTCTATTGGGAGGATAATTATGCTTTGGTGATTCAAGAGGTTTTGATATTTAGTTAAATTGAATGTTTGGTGTTGATTACTTAGTTGTACACATATGCATTTAGGTCACATGATGAAACATTTGATGCAAATACAACCTTTTCAACACAAAACGGTGTAGAGTTGTTGATCCAAGTGATTTTGTCAATGAATTTGTCTATTTCAATCATTCATGTCCATTCCATGGGGGAATCGGCATTGTAATGGGTATGAATAAGTTTATTTATTCATTTAAATATGATGAGGCGATGTGTGATTACCACCATTTGCGGCAGATTGTGGATCAAATTTCTTGTTCATAGCACATGTTTGGTATCATGTCAGATTCCGAGAATATGTCTACCTTAGTTTAAATTACTGATGACTCTACCCTTCAGCTTGTTTGAACAAATCAATGTTGCTTAACTTCCATGCCTTTCACATAAGTCCTAGCACATAGCACATAAGCTCTAAGAGCACCATTATCTCTAAAAGGGTATGCAAACGACCTCTAGACTTTTACTTCTTTTAGACTCTTAGCATAGCGTTTATCCGAAACATTAAATTGTAATGACGGTGACCCATTAAGATCTTGAACTATAGGTTCATCGATCCTATCATCTTCTACCTAAGAAGATGACTTAGGCTCAGGCAAGCTCTCATCAAAGTTAAGATTGAGAGATTCCTCAATTCTTATTGTTTCCTTGTTAAGCACTATGTATGCTTTACTAGTTTGAGAGTATCCTAAAAATGCACCTTCGTATGACTTTGGGTCAAACTTGGCGAGATGTACTTTAGCGTTAAGTATAAATACTTTACAACCAAAGACCCTAAAATACTCTAATGATGGCTTCCTATTTCTAAGGATTTCGTAGGGTGTTTTATTAATGAATTTTCTAATATAAATCCTATTAAATATATATTTTTTTCGTATCTAATGCATGACACCAAAACTTTTGTGGGATGTATTGCTTGACTAACATAGCACGACTCATCTTTCTTATCTTGCGATGTGTTCTTTCAACAATCTCACTTGATTGAGAAGTGAACGGGCCCGATAAGTTATCAGACATTCCATGTTGTTCACAAAAGCTCTCAAATTGCAATTTATCAAATTCACTACTATGATTTGTTATAATTGATACAATAGAACAATCATGTAGGTTTTCAAGCTTTATACATAATATTTTGAACTTTTCTAAGACATCTTCCTTAGACTCTACAAACACAACCCAAGTGTAGTTTGAGTGATCATCAACAATTATCAAAGTATAAAAGTTGCATTTGTAACTTTGAATAGGAGATGGACCAACCAAATCTAAGTGATCATCAACAATCATCTCTTCCCTTGATTTTGAATGTGATCAAGAGGATCCTTTCCATCCCATCAACATTACATCATGACAACTCACATACAACTTAATTTTATCCTATCCTCTATTACACACATTAGAGAATACTATTTGAGATTCAAATTTTAAATCTTCCCTATAACATCCACCCTTTCACTCAAAGTTTAAAATATTCTTAGAATATTCCTTTATACCATAAACAACTTCTCAAATCTTGGTTAGCTTCTAACTAGACTAGTTAATTTGGGGGAATACCAAAAATACCCTTGTCCGATAGTTCTTTCCTATCTTTCTCAATATCAGACAAACGACCCCTAAATCTCTTTCAAACACTTCATAAACGCTTTTATCAAATAGCTATTTGAGTTGGTTGACCTTGAGTCTAAGAATGATTGAAACGTCAAGATCTCGAGGAAAATAATTCGAGAATCTGGTGCGCTGGCCACGCGCTGACGCGTGAGTAGTGTGCCAGACATGAATTATTTTTGAAAATTTAGGATCCTTGGCCTATAAATACCCACCCTTAGCCTTTGTATTCCTCACTTCTATCAAACATTTTTTCTTCTCTTTTCTCTTCTCCCATCCTCTAAGTCTGACACCAAAGTGTTCTAATCTTCTCATCTTATCATTCTATTAAACTGAACACATCTCCATAAGAGAGCCACACAAGTACCTAATCCATATTTGTGTGTTTTGTCGCGGATCTTCTTTCTTATACCCTTTCTATTAGAATCAAGTCTTTAGGCTAGGTTAGGGGTTGATTCTTGAATCAAAATATCTTTCAAATCGAGTTGTAAGGGAAGTCTTGTATCCGAGAGATCAAGCCTAGATTATTGGGGAACTAGTTGGGGTTTGGTAAGGTTCTAAGGAAAAGTCTTTAGAGATCATAGGTTAAGTCGAATCACGTGTTCTTAGGGGTGGATTCTAAGGGCGGAATACCGTTGGTATTAACTCTTCTTTGTGCATATCGATGGAGTTAAATTGTAATACGGTTTATAGTCCACCATGAGGATTATACTAGGAATAGTATAGGTGTCGTGGATTCGCAACTGGACATACGAAAGGACTAAACCCCCTTCCTGAACCAGTATATATAGTGGTGTCTCTCTTTCTATCTCTATCTACTTATTGTTTCTTTGCTAAGTAGATCATCACACCACTTGGTTCCTTCAACACTTGAAGTTTTGTAAACATCAAAGAAGTCAAGAAAACCGTATTCACCTCCTTACGGTTCTAGATTAGGGATGACACCATTCACATAGCTTAGAGGTAAATGGGCAAAATAACCGTCATTATGAACATCAAAACAATGCAGGTCGGTCCTATGTATCATTCTGTTAGAAAACTAAATTTTTTTAGGGTTTATAACTATAGTAAACGTAAATCAATGATTAACAAACGAATTACAAAATTAAAATGAATGATCAATCATTGTTACATACCTGAGGACATAAATTAGGGTTCGTGTAGGATCTATGAATTAGGTATTGTATGGATTAGGGTTCGTGTAGGATTTGTTGTTTGGATGATACTGAAATTGGGACTTTGTTAATATGAAGTAGGGATTATGTGAATTGGTAATATGAATATCAACACGGGACTTTGTTTATTTGCAAAACGGACCCCTTAATGTGGGCAATTTAAAAAGAATAACAAGAAAAAGTTGATTAATCTAGTGCCACGTCAAATTACTTTCGTTAGAGTGCTACAACAGAAAGATTGGGAAAATATTTGTATTCTTTAGGAAAATTAATACTTGGATGCATACAAAAAGAAAAGGTGAAAACTTCGATGATTTTTAGACCATTTGCCCTATCAAAAATTCAAAGCTTAATTTTAGTAAACAATAAAAAGGGAAAAAGTTTCAGCTTGATCACTCATGGCGTGTTTTGAAAAAACACCCCAAATGGGACACGGCGGACCCACTTGATTCGACTAATCACACCTAACTATTCGCCCCCGATGCGAGAACTCATCTCGCCGGTAAACCTCGACCGACAAAAAAACCAAATCAGAAAATACGACGATGAGCACTGGGGGAAGTCAGTCAGAGTCTTTATCTGAGGATTTTAGACGCAAAATTGCAGCAGCCGAATACGCGTATGAGGCGAAGAAAGCGAAAGAACTGGCATACATGGAGTGTAAAGAATTAGAGTTTCTCCTGATTGATGCCGAGGGGTTGCTGGAACGCAAAGCCGCTATTGTTCGAAAGAAACACGAAGCGATAATGGCAAAATACAATCAAGAGTCATTGGACATTATTGTTTGTTTTACGTTTCATATGTTTTTTATTTTTTGTTATTTTTTCATACATTTATTCACGTTTTGTATTGTATTTTTAGTTTTGTATTGTATTCTTATTTAAATTAATGGAATTTAGTTTGTTTGAAAAAATGAAAAAGAACATAAAATTGTGAGTGTGTGGGGCCTAAATGGCATGTTGTGAGGGAAGGGTGTTTTGAAGTATGAGTGTTGAAAGTAAGGATGCTGATGTGGCGCTTGGTGGGGCCCGAATGACATGTTATGACTCCCAACACTTCAATAATTTTAGTATGGCTAATGATTTTAGTATGTTAATGATTTTAGTTTCACATCAAGAAGTGTTTGGATCATAGATTTAGCCTGAATGTATATCAAGAACATGCATACAAGGATCCCTAGCTGTTGTATGAGGTCAATTGAACAACTCAAATTAGATTCCAAGTGTTTAAGTTCACATTAGTGAATGGTCTTGTACTTTGAACAATATGATCCATCAAATTGCAGGTCTGTACATTCCATTTGGCCTTGGTTAAATTAATGGTATGATGTAGTATTTGCAGTTTGTTTGGATTCTTTATTGTCTCATAAGGTAGGTTTCTTACTGAAAAGGGTATATAAACTTTAGGGTAGTATAAGTTATGAGAAGTAAAAGATGAATCTACTTGGTCCTTACATTATACTACCAAAGGAGGTTTAGATGAAATTCTCTTAAAGGGCGTATGTTCCCCATCTGATGATGCCTATTTGGTGTTCTAATTTTAGTTTGTGCTAGTGAGGAAGTAAGCTGCTTGTATTGCTTTAATTTGAACTAATTCAGGAAATGTAGTCAGTTTGGGTATATCATCTCTTTGATGAGTAAGGGTGTTATAACCTTCATGATGATGCCTATTGATTGATCTCTTAAGACATTATGGATGATGGTTGAATGTTTTTAGTTGATCTTTTAGTATGAAAATGTAATCATGAGGTTATGGTGGATAAATTAGGTGAACTTGAGAAGGTATAGGTGGATTACAAGATATACTAGCCATCATAGATCTTTGTGTTTGGTGTCAGATTTATGTTCTATCAAATGTAAGTACTATCATATATGTTATGATATTTCTTTCTAGATTATAGCAGTTGTATGAAATGGATTGGGACTTGTCTAATTTAATAAGTTCTAGTTGATGTAAATGTTTTGAAAGTTAATGAGGCTTGTCAACACCCGTGCGTTGCACCGGGTTTGGTCTGTGGGAGAAATCTTATTGTTACTTATGCGAATCATTGTTAAATTCATACCTAAAGCAACCTGAAAAAGTAAAACCTACCAAAGCGTCATACCTAAAGTTGCAACTGATCGCAACCTACATCCTACGTTAGACCTTGGAAGGAAATGCTGACTCTGAACTTCTACTCTAATAACGGAGGTTTTTTTTTCATTGATAGCTACATTTTTTTCATTGTAATCTGATTAAATTGTAAAGCACCTTTATAAACTTATTAATGTGGTTTCTTACTTTCTACAACTCTACAATGAATGAATCCACATAACAAATATTAGTTTCATTACGGAACAAATTATTACAAAATATTAGGTGATACATATAGGAACCCAAGAACCCATTAGCAAAAACTCCTATAATAGTTTGTATATAATCTGTTCTTATTTTGAACAATATTCAATACCTTGAATATCCCACCGCACCAAAACTGTTAGTCTCTTGTACATCAGGCTGCTAAAAGGAAAAGGAAAAAAATCAGACTAATATGAAAAGATAAAACACACACGGGCTTAATTCTTGCCATTAGCTTTATACAGGCTGAACCTCAAACAATCTAATTAAACTATCTTATTCGCTATGCACAACAACAAAAGAAACAAAATGTTAGAAGGTGTAAACAAACCTGTAGTGCAAAAATAGCAGCCTTTTCAACCTGCATAGATACGTTAAAAGCAACTTCAAAACAAAAATTCAATATTAAGAAATGCTTGTCTTACATAGTTTTAGATGATTGAAATGAGAAACGTTTAAAATCAGTAATCGAACCTATTGTCATATAGAATATGGCGCAATGGCTCCAATCTAATATAATTATTTTCATTAAAATCGATGGTCAAGCGTTTTAGTTCTGCATTAATTATGTGGAACTATTGCACATTATGAAAACCACTTACTGTGTCGAATTATATTGTTGATTCTGATCTGTTCTTTGTTCTTATTTTTTAATAATAAAGCTTCTCACAAAATCTGGTCATGTGCACACTCGTCGTATCTTGGCAAAGGCATTTCTACAGCGAGTGATACTTGTTTATTTAAATGCAGAATATAAAATTAAAGACTAAACACAATCGATAAACAATCATATATATTTCAAGTCACCCTTAACATACTTGTGCTACACGTGTGGCTAATGCAACTAGCTGCAACAGCTTTTGTGTGAACAATGACGGCTTTGAGGGTGTTCGTAGTCCTGCTTCCCTAGGTATGTGAAATTGAATACAGTGACGGCCTAAGGTTTTGGCTTTCAAAGGACTGGTTAGAATATATGATACACTCAATCACTCATATCTGCATATTTCAAAGGACTGCTATTTGCTTGTTTCATATATGCATGTTTGTTGCTTTTCAAAGCCAATAAAATAATTCAAGCAATGAGAAATCTCTTATTCTTTGTATGTGGAGTAAAAAAACATCTTTTAGCATTGAAATTAAATAAAAGCACCAACTTGTGATTTATAGCATAACATAAACCACATACGACTGACTTTGTTACTACAATATTTCAGTAAGTAGCTTGCTTACTGGAAGTTGACCTATGCCGTGCTTTTTTACCCGTTTTAAACCTGAACTAAGCAAAAAAATCCAATTATCTAGTTCTAATATAAGCTACTAAGCCAACTGAACAATTCAAACACTCAAAAATCTTATTGCTTTTATAGAAGAAACACGAAAAAGATCCTTTTTAACATTTAATAAAAGCACCAACTTGTGATTTATAGCATAAGATAAACCACATACGACTGACTTTGTTACTACAATATATCAGTAAGTATCTTGCTTACTGGAAGTTGACCCATGCCCTACTTTTTTACCTGTTTTGAACCCGAACTAAGCCAAAAAAACTGATTATCTAGTTCTAATATAAGCTACTAAGCCAACTGAACAATCTAAACACTAAAAAAGCTTATTGCTTTTATAAAAGAAACACAAAAAAGATTTTTTTTTAACATTTAATAAGCAAATTGAACAATCCAAAAACTTAGAAAATGTAATTAACCAAGAAAACTGGTTATCTAGCACTAAAATAAGCTGATTGCTTTTATAGAAGAAACAGGAAAAAGGTCAATTTTTAGCATTTAATATGATAGTAAATATCCTAAGCCGTCGAAAAGCTTATTGCTTCTAAGAAAAAAAGACACAGTGCTCAGGGAATAAAAAATAAGCTAATTAAACAATCCAAAAACTCACAAAATATACTAATAAACCAAGAAAATGGCCTAAACACTGGAAGGCTATTTCTTTTTTACAAAAGAGCACCAATAAATTGATTATCTAGCACTAATATAAGCTACAAAGCCAACTAGACAATCCAAACACTCAAAGAAGCCACTAACAGTTTCTTTTAAGGGATTAGGCTTGTCTATTATTTAATGGCTCAGATATACTTAGTTTGGTCATGGGTCAGGTCAGTACCGATTAGATCAAATCATGAATTACAAATCTGATCATTCATTGATCCCATCTAAGTTTGACCATAGGTCAGGTCAGTTTTGATTAGTTCTAATCATTAAGTGCATATCTGATCATTATTTGATCCCATATAAATCTGGGAAGTCTGTGTTCTATCAAGGAACTCACACCATGTTGGGATTCAGAGCTTCTACATTTAGTACTGTTAGTTAGTTAGTTAGTACTGCCAGTATACTTAGTACTAGTAGATAAATAGTTAATACTGCCAGTACATTGTTAGTATTACCAGTATATAGTTTGTACTGTTAGTTATATAGTTAGTACTGCTTAAGTGATATGCATGAGTTATATTAGGAATATATATGCATGATCACTTGATACATTTTGTAAGCCCATTAGGGTTTTCCTTAGTGTATAAAAGAAACCCTACGGCATAGTTAGAGATATCAATTTTCACATCAATTTATATCAAGTTTTCATAGTTAGTTATTCTATAACCTAGGCAGAATATTTACAATCAATATTCAAAGTTTTATTTACATTGTTCTTCTTAGTAGTACAAGTTAGATTCCGCATAACTTGTAGTATTCATAATCATTGTTTCTTATATAGTTAGTTTGAATCTATTCAAGTTAACTAAGCCTTAACAAGCTAAGAAGATTTATTCATTGAGACTCACAAGTGGTATCAGAGCTTGTAGAGAAACTCTGAATAAGAAGAACTTAACCAGATCTAGAACTCTACCTACAATACAAGATGTCTGGTAAAGAATCTGCACCTCAAATGGCACCAGTAGAATATCCTCATGTGGTGTCTTCTGTAAAGCTACCTATCCTCAAGAAAGGTGACTACACCCTTTGGAGCATGAGGATGGAGCAGTACCTCACAAACACTGATTATGCATTATGGCAAGTAATCATGAATGGTGATAAACCTGTGCAAACAATAAAAGATGAAAATGGTGTTGAAACTGAAGTACCTCCAAAGACTGCTCAAGCACTATTACAAAGACAAAGAGAAAGAAAAGCTAAAAGTATTTTGTTTTTGGCTATTCCTGATGAATATCAACTGAGGTTCCATGGTATAAAGGATGCAAAAACTCTATGGGCTGCTATTAAGAGTAGATTTGGTGGTAATGTTGAATCTAAGAAGATGCAAAAGAATGTCTTGAAGCAATAATTTGAAAACTTTTATGTATCTGACATAGAAGGCCTAGATAAAGCATATGATAGGTTTCAAAAACTTATTAGCCTACTAGAAGTTCATGGTGCAGCTGTCTTTAATGAAGATGCAAATCAGAAATTCTTAAGAGCTCTACCTTCATCATGGAATAATGTTGCTTTAATTATGAGGAACAAAACTGGTATAAATGATTTGGATATAAATGATCTGTACAATAACCTCAAAGTGTTTGAAGCTGACATCAAAAGTTCATCTGGATCATCTTCAAACTCTCAGAATGTGGCCTTTCTCTCTGCAGAAGACACTAACAGTATTAATGAAGTTAATACTGCTAATGGTGTTTCTACTGCATCAGGCCATAATTCTCAAGGACAAGCCTCTTCATCATCATATATTGATGATCTAATGTTCTCATTCTTTGCTAATCAGTCAAATAGTCCACAACTGGATGATGAAGACTTAGAGCAGATTGATCATGATGATTTGGAAGAAATGGACCTTAAATGGCAGGTGGCCATGCTTTCTATGAGGGTAAAGAGATTCTATAAGAAGACTGGAAGAAAGTTAATCTTCAATGGCAAAGAACCTGTAGGTTTTGATAAAACTAAGGTTGAATGCTTTAACTGTCATAGAAGGGGCCATTTTGCCAGGGAATGTAGAGCAACAAGAAATCAAGGGAACAAGAATGGAGATGAAAGGTATAGGAGCAGGGACAACACCAGAAGAACTGTACCAGTAGAGACCTCTGATGCATTGGTTGTTCAGGACAATGCTTTGATTGTGCAAGATGGATTGGGATATGATTGGAGTTATATAGCTCAAGATGAACCAACTGAATTTGCTCTTATGGCCTACACTTCAGGATCTGACACAGAGGTACAATCTTGTTCTAAAAACTGTGTTAAAACATATGAAAAACTTCAAAAATAGTTTGATGAACAAGAAAACTCTTAATAAGGCTATAATCTGAATTGTAGCTTATCGTTGGGCCTAGAAATCTGTAGAAAGCACAACTAATTGCTTCATCAGAAAAATGAAGTCGTCTATGAGGAAAATATTGCAGTATTTGAGTTTTGAAGTAAAATGATAAAGGTTAATGTGTCATAGATCTTACAAATTCAGTTAGAAACAAACTTAAAAGAAAAGAGATTTGATAGCTAAACTAGAACAGTTAGAAAAATTTCTAAAAATTTATAAACTGATTATTAGTCAAACTTGAGTACTAAAGATAAAACTGGTCTGGGTTATGGAGATCAATTAAATGAAAGTGATAGTGAAGTAATAAATAGTGTCTTTGATAGTCATTCAAGTGATGGTGATGACAATCAAAAAATGATAGGTTCAAAAAGGGTAATTGTAAACCCCGTATTTATAGTTACTATATGCTAATCTCATATTAATTTATAAATTTTTTAAACAAAGTTACTTTTAATTTAGATCTACAATTTTATTGAAATCGTCGTTTTAATTAATTAACGAGGCTATGCTTTAAAGCGAATTATTTCAGTCTTGAACCGTACGTAAATTATACTTTTAGAAAAATATTCGTTAATGTGAATTATTTATATCGTATTGTTTTTAATTCGTGGTTTTCGCCTTAACTCCGGTTTTATTTACGTCGATATCCGTTAGCCTCAAAAACTAAATACCTATCTTAAAATTTATACACTAAACACTAAAGTTTATAAAAATTAAAATCAAAACTCATCACAACCACCTCAAGGGTGGTGTGGCACATAGAGAGAGCAAGACTAGGACACTTGTCCTAGTCCATTGCATGTACATCTCATACAAAACTAACTTTTGCTATCATTTTTCTCATAGATCACCAAAAATTCACACACACTTCTTGTTGTCCCTCTCCTTGCCGTGAGCTTAGAACACAAGAACCATAAAGAGGATCAATTTCTTCAATCACAATATACTAGTTAAACCATAACTCTTGTAATCCATTTCCTTATTACTTAAAAACCATCAAAATTCCATCATATAACCCACATTAGGGGCTGGAATTAATTTTAGATTTCATTGGAGTTATTGCATGGAGAAATGATGACTGTTTCTTGGATAATTGGGTTAAGATTCAAGATTGGGGTGTAAAGGAGTCAATTGTTTTGGGTGATAATTCAACATTTACATATTTTTGTGGTATAATCTCACTTATTTTTATTATTCTTGTATTTTCGTTGTATTTCAATTATAAAGTAATTGTTATTTATGATATGGAATTTGATGATCAAGAGTTTATTGGGGTTTTGTGTGTACTAGATTAGGTTGAAATGGATAAAACTAACTTAAAACATGATGGAAATCACTAGAAAAATTAGGGCGAAGTAACAAGAAGGTTTGAATTTTTAAGTATGATAAATAAACTGATTTCGATTTATCTAGTTGTTGACAATTGTCTTTTATGAGCTAAGTAGCAATTTTGATCAACACTTTGAATGATAAATGCTATGAGATATGACCTTTTTACCAAAAGTAGTCAATTCTGACCTTGCTGGACAGAATGCATAAAAGGTCATGATTGCACTCCGAATTAAGTAAAAACCTAAAACTATGAGAGGTAGATAAAATCATGTAGATACTGGACTAATTGGATGATCAACCAATTCATTATGGTTTGAAAATGGCGTCAAAATGGTTAAAAGTGAGTTTTCAGCAAAGTGCTAAATGACTTTTGTACAAACGAAAAAGAAATGACTTTAAGTATAAGTCCACTCAAAATAAAGTATAGAAATAACTTATAATCTATAATGTACACTTAAATATGAAACTAGAAATGTAAATATTATAAGTACATTATTTATGGTTAAAGAGATATAACTATTTTTATAAACATAAACCTATATAAAACTTTTACGTCTATAACCATACTAAAAGTTTGTAAAGCGTTTTGCGACAAAAACCCGAGGTGGTAGGACCCACTTTTGGGAGTTTTTATATATTGAACCTACTGACCTTAAACTTATATCAACCTCGAAAACCCGAAAAATTTATACAAGTTATACACATAAACTTAAAATAGGCCGTAAGACTTAAATGGGCCACTAGACCCAAATACACTAATTATATTTAAAAGACCCATTGGGCTTAGCATTGGGCCCAACCACTTGGGCCTAATATTTTGAACTAATGGACTGGTCATGGACCATTAAAATTGACCAAATTACTTAATGGGCTTATAATTGGGCCTATTGGGCTTTTTAGGTACCAATTAGGTTTTTTTTTTATTTTTTCTTAAACTAGTAAAATCTAGTAATTACTTAATACTTGTAAAAGGCGGCTACTTTTTATTAGAAATACTTAGTCGTGAATTAACTTACCAAAATTATAACTTGTATCATCATATTACTACATATTACATACTTATCATTTTTTGTCGTCTTATTTATGTTGAGAACGGCATAGAAAACTTATAAACCCATACATGTTGTATAGGTTCCACGTGATTTTCGTGCCGACGACCAAGTTCGTTTATCGCCGATTTATTTTCTTCCGGCATTATCAAGTGAGTTTATAGCCCTCGCTTTTCAAATTTTTAAAATGTATTTTTAAAACACAGCTGGAGGGAGAGAATGATGTGATAGATGAGAGGCAAATGATAGATGAGGAGATGCACTGCTAGTTTTATAAAACGAACGCCAATAGTTTTAATTCTTGTATGCTTGGACCCGTTTGTGGATATATGTTGTTGCTTGAGTAGCTTTCGTCATAAGACCCCAATCGTGAGCCGTCAACTACCTATGATGGGTAGCCGCTACTTACATTAATGCGCTATGGCTCTTGACAAACCCGGTTCGGTTTTTTGGGAAGTTTGCTATCCGGGGAAAGTGAGAAGAGCACCTCACAAATGTTACGGACATATTGTTAATTGAGATGTAGTAGGTTATGTCGGAAATACTAGCCTGGGGGGCTTTCATTATATTATAAGTGATTATTGATTTCGTCAATGGGATCGGTTTTTTATTTGTCGCGAGATCAATGCATGTTGTTTATTAGCTTGTCTTTTCTGATCAACAAGGTCTATATGGAGGCATATGTTTAAAAATTTTTTTATGCTTTATCTCTGTGTTCAACTCTTTTTATCAATTATCAAACCTATGAATTCCACCTCAACCTCGTCTCTATGTTGACTTTTTTGCATGTTTTCATCTCAGGTATTGATTATGAAGGCTTTGGATGGCACTGTGTGGAGGATTGCGCTAAACCTTTTGTCCATCATTTAAAAACAATTCCTCATTTAAAAACTTGTTTTAGTTTGGATAAACAAATTATTGTAGTTTGTTGAATGATCTCTTGGGAATACTGCTTTTTTTGAACTCTGATAATATGATGGAATGTTGTTTGTTTTTTTTAAAACGTCTCATTGATTCGTTCTTTTTATATTTATGACTATTATGTACTATTATATAACACCCAAATGGCTTCGCTGCGTGGTTAAATTTGGGGGTGTTAAAGGATTGGTACCAGAGCCAATTACGTTATAGAGAAACTAGGTCGTTTCAAAACCATTAAAACTATAAACTTTATTTTTAAAATTTTAGCGCGCAAATTCCTCATGATGCCGGCCAAGTCGTTCTTGCAATTACGTTTCTAGCAATATATATTGCGGGTGTATTATCACTAAGTATTTATTAATAAATACTATGATATATATGTTGAGATATATATTGATTTTTAAACTTTACATAATAAAGTTTTTATCATACTTCGAAAGTCTCATATCTAATGTATTGCATAGCTCGCCGCAAGTTCCTCTGCATCACCATTCCTATATTTTGCGTTCATTCGCATGTTGCATAATTTTTTTTTATATGTAATGACCTTACATACTTCTATCCATGCGCATATTGCGTTCGACTTCTCATGATCACTTTTCTAAGCGTTATTACTATTTCGTTTATGTGTGTAATGACCGATTACATATACTCATTCGATTTGAACCGAATTATTTTACCCGACTTACTTTTATCGTTGTGCGTACCTTCGTTGTACGATTGTTCGGGATTATATAAGTATTTGATCGATAAGATTATAAATTATCATTTACTCCAGTGCGTGTATTTCCTATTTAACTTCTTTAGCTACTTATATAGATATCCGAATTGACTTTCCGTTCTTTTTTCCCATGGTTTGCTATTCCGGAAACATCTTGGATAAATTCCCGAAATCGTATTATGGATTTTCACAATCTTTTAGTTGGCTTTTCATGTCACCATTTTACACGACATCCGAATATTGTAAATTTGTTTATTCTACCGGTCATTTACTTCCGACCCTGAGTTGTAACACTCGCTTATACTCTGGGGACATCATTGTCATCTTGTGACTCATCGCCTATAATGTGACGGTTGATTGGGAATACGAATTTACTTGTATAAATTTCTATTATTCCTTTTCATAAGAACCTCTCTTCTTCGGAAGCATGACTCATTAGTGTTTTGTTCTTTTCCCCTTGTGCATCTTGTGATTTCGAACGAAATACACCGCTTATAAATTTTACTATTTGGCATATCAAATTCTAAGATCAAAGGGACGTTTTAGAGAATCGTTTTTGCTCATAGCTTTGTCATTGGCATTCTTGAAACATTTTTCAATGCTATTTTTATATGTCCATTAGTATAATTTATTTATTTTTTTCTTTGTTTTGGAATCCATAAGTCATGTGTGTATGTAAGTTTTGTTTGTTTTAAAGTGTTGATATAATGCCTTAGATGATGGGGAGTAGAATTCGTGTAATAATTAAGAATTTTGAGGAATTCGGTTGAAATTTTGAGGTGTGTCAAAAATATATTTAGTGCAGAAAATTAGAATGTTGTTAAGGATGTTGTAAAAATATTTTTATAAAAATTAGGCTTAAAAATATGTAGTATTTGTGAAGATGATCATTTTGATATAAAATATGACTTGTAACTCTCAAAAACAAAGTTTTTGTGGCCATTCGAAGTTTAGAAATCGTTTAAAACAAATTCTGCACTATTTTTATAATTAGTTGCTGATACAGTTTTTAACTTGAAATTCGAACCCTTTCTGGTCCGAACCAGACGTTTTCTAAAACATAAAAGTTGTTTATTTTGATGATTTCTACAAAAAGTCATGTGATATTTTAGTTTTTTTTATAAAAAAGCAAGATGATAGAAGAACATAGGGTAGTTAAAAAGTTGTGAATCATTATTTTGGAAAAAGTAAAGTAGTTGCTGATTTTGTTGAAAGAATAGGATTTTGAGCGTTTTAGTGTCCGTTTAAGCTTGAAAAATATTAACGAATGTTATTAAATGACTAATAAATTACTGGGTGCGTCCGGTCATGTAAAAAAAAATTATAGCAACTTTCTTAAAATAGTAACTTTCTAAGAAATAATATACTTTCTCAAAAGTATATCGTTGTCAAATGACTTAGGAGGTACACACATTTGGATTCCATTATTTTTATATATATGTGGCTCATGTGTTATTTTTATCTTCCCTTTTCCTAATTGTGCACCATCGCTTTTGGTCGCAGTTATAATCTTCACTTGTACTTCTATATCCTCATCGCCATCCGATTATCACGTGTCTTATAACGATTACGTTTGAAACTTTTTGAAACCATATCTTATTGTAACATTTCACCAATTAATTTGTAGCATCTCCTTTGATACTTTCATGCATGACATCTCACTATTTTATAAGCTAAATATAATGTCAACCTCTAATAAAATTTAAATTGCTTTACTTTTTACAAATTGTTTTACTTGGGTCTCATAAAATATTTGTTCTGACCTCTTATTTAATAAAAAAAAAAAATTTTATTATTTATCTAGGGGGAAAAATTCTTTTAAAAACCTTTTACTTCCATATTATAAAGCGTTTCATACATTATTTCTAAACGGTATGGTTTATATAAAAAAAAAAAAAAAAAAAAATTAAAAAAAAAAAAAAAAAAAAAAAAAAAAAACTATTTGACGAAAATGAGCATTGCATTGCTAGTCCTTAATTATACATAGCCTGATCACCTATGTATAATTTAGGAGGAGCCATGCAAGGCTGATAGTAGTCACCGTAAGATCTTGATACAAGACCAAAACTTTTTACCTTATTGACTTGGAAAACTAAAATTTTTATGTGTTATGCAATGGTTTTAAAATTGAGGGCATACGCATATGTACCCCTATCTCTTCTCGAAAGATGAGGGTTACGTTCTGTACTTAACAACATCGTTTAATTTTACTTTAATTTTTCTTCATGATGGAAATTCTTTAGGCCGTACTCGTTAATATTCAGCCATTAATAACAAACTTAGTGGTTTATGCGTTTCTATGCTTTCTTCTCGACCCACCTTCTTTGAGTAACATTGGTAGATCTCCGAGATGTCTCCGGATGTGATTAATGAAGTATGAATAAATGAGTTTACGTGTATCCGCCAGGATGTTCGTCTTCCTACTGAATCAAAATTTGTTCGTGCAAACCATGCGTTAACTTCTCTATTTTAATCACTAACCTTGTCTCTTTTGTACAAGTGCCGATCTAAAACTTTCTTCAATTTGAGATTTGTTGTATGGATTTCCTTTTTCGGTTGTGTATCGACCGTCGCAAACTTAATGTGCTGACGGTGACCGTCTTATGAATTGACGACTGGATAAATTCTTCTTTTCCAATTTTTGGACCGCCGTCACTTATATTCCATTGTTTCCTTTAAGAACTCTCTCGACATTAAATTCGTTCCCTCATACCATTGCCTACGCATTATACGTTTTACTAACTTTGTTAGCTTCGTTGCTATTTTGTTACTTTGTTTACACTCCCGAGGCATGTTCCCATGTCTACCTTAAATGAGCTAAATACCTTCTGGATTATGAAATTTTATAACTTTTTCACAAGGTGTCTAAATTACAAATTAACCTTCTCAAGATAAAGAGTCGATTTTTAACCACCCTCTTTTGTAGAAGAAACAATAAAATAAATTATAATAACACCATGCCTTTATCTTTCTAATCACTGTTTTTATAAATCACGTTTTAATTACCACTCTTAATGAAATGACCGATTTAAACTTCGTTTCAACAAATGACTCTTAACGAATTAGAAAATAGATTTTCTTAATAGAAAACGCCCAACAAATCCGAGTGTTCAACAAAGCCTTTTATACGCTTACATTTATCTAAAAGGTTTTCAAAAGCGCCACAGTGATTATTGAACATATTTTACCTTCATTTGAACACTCTTTTTATCAAAGAAAAACCTAATAAGTGCCTTAAAAATGTTGACCCACTAAGGATACATATTCGTCTTAACCTCTCAATGAAATAGTTTTAAAAATTCTCCTTACTAGTGATTTCGTTTTCAAATCACCAAACCCTTAATAAATCCTTATAATAATATTTCTTTTTCATTCATTTTCATGAATGACTTCTTAACACTATAATTTCGTAACCGGGCGAACTTCACATCTTTCCATAATGCTAGAAAGTTGTCTAAGCCTAGTTTATAAAACAAAATTCAAAAACAAGTACCTTTACTCCTCCCCTCGATCGACCGTTGGTGATTAAAACAATATAAAAATCCTGGACGAGTTCTTCTAATGTGACATTCAACATTTTAATGTCAGCATGTAATTCATACCTTGTTCTCATTTGCTGCTAAGTGATTTCTTGCGTTTTAGAGTTTTTACGCCGATTCGCGATTACTTGGTTTTTGTTAATCTTAAGTTGTTTTAGGCATTTCATCCGTTTAAGTGCTTACCGTGTTTATTCTATCTTTGAAATCCCTCGGTGGCTCTTTAAAAGCTAATTTTGGCAAGTCTTTCGTTAACATTCATTATCAGTAACGTTTAGTCAAAAATTTATGTTTTCGACTTAAAAATCGTTTTTTTATACCGCAACTCTTCTTGGAGTAAGATAGGGGCAAATCTCCAAGGAATATCGAGCGCCGAGACGTCGCTCCCGTAAGGAGGGGAGAATGTAAACCCCCGTATTTAAGATCACTACTATTTCTAATCTCATAATTAATTTATAAATTTTAAACAAGTTACTTTTATTTACATCTACACATTTTATTGAAATCGTCGTTTTAATTAATTACGAGCTATGCTTAAAGCAATTATTCGTCTTGAACCGTACGTAAATTAAACTTTTCAGAAAAATATTCCGTTTAATGTAGAATTATTTTTATCATATTCGTTTTTACTTCGTGGTTTCGCCTTAACTCTCGTTTTATTTTACGTCGATACCCGTTAGCCTCAAAACTACCTACCTATCTTAAAATTTATACACTAAACACTAAAGTTTATAAAAATTAAAATCAAAACTCATCACAACCACCTCAAGGGTGGTGTGGCACATAGAGAGAGCAAGACTAGGACACTTGTCCTAGTCCATTGCATGTACATCTCATACAAAACTAACTTTTGCTATCATTTTTCTCATAGATCACCAAAAATTCACACACACTTCTTGTTGTCCCTCTCCTTGCCGTGAGCTAGAACACCAAGAACCATAAAGAGATCAATTTTCTTCAATCACAATAATACTAGTTAAACCATAACTCTTGTAATCCATTTCCTAATACTTAAAACCCATCAAAAATCCATCATATAACCACATTAGGGGCTGAATTAATTTAAGTTTTCATAGAGCTATTGCATGGAGAAATGATGGTGTTCTAGAGATATTGGGTTAAGATTCAAGACTTGGGGTAAAGGAGTCAATTTGTTTTGGGTGATAATCACCATTTACATCATTTTTGTGGGTATAAATCTCTACTTATTTTTATTATTCTTGTATTTTCTTGTATTTCATTTATAAATGTAATTGTAAATATGATGAATATGATTCGATCAAGAGTTTATTGGGTTTTGTGTGTACTAGATTAGGTTTGAAAATGGATAACCTAACTTTAAAACATGATGGAAATCACTAGTATAAATTAGTGGCAGAAAGAGAAGTAAAACAGAAGTTTGACATTTTTAAGTATATAAATAAATGATTTGGATTTATCTAAGTTGTTGACAATTGTTTTAATGAGCTAGTAGCAATTGGATCAAACACTTGAATGTAAAAAAATAGCATGTGATATGACCTTTTTACAAAAGTAGTCAATTCTGACCTTGCTGGACAGAATGCATAAAGGTCATGATTGCACTCGAAAATAAGTAACAACCTAAAAAATATGAGAGGGTAGATAAAATCATGTTGATCCTGGACTAAATTGGATGATCAACCATTCATTATGGTTTGAAAATGGCATTCAAAAATTGGTAAAAGTGAGTTTTCAGCAAAAGTCCTCTAAATTGACTTTGGTTAACAAAGAAATGACTTTAAGTATAAGTCCACTCAAAATTAAGTATAGAAATAACTTATAATCTATAATATACACTTAAATATGAAACTAGAAATGTAAATATTATAAGTACATTATTTATGGTTAAAGAGATATAACTATTTTTATAAACATAAACCCATATAAAACTTTTACGTCTATATTCATACTAAAAGTTTATAAAGCGTTTTGCGACAAAAACCCGAGGTGGTAGGACCAAAGGACCCACTTTTGGGAGTTTTTAATATATTGAACCTACTGACCTTAAACTTATATCAACCTCGAAAACCCGAAAAATTTATACAAGTTATACACATAAACTTAAAATAGGCCGT
Source organism: Tanacetum coccineum (assembly GCA_026074375.1). Taxonomy (NCBI): domain Eukaryota; kingdom Viridiplantae; phylum Streptophyta; class Magnoliopsida; order Asterales; family Asteraceae; genus Tanacetum; species Tanacetum coccineum. Next base: position 43,038 of record BQNB010018856.1, on the reverse strand, counting down.
AAGACTTAAATGGGCCACTAGACCCAAATACACTAATTATATTTAAAAGACCCATTGGGCTTAGCATTGGGCCCAACCCACTTGGGCCTAATATTTGAACTAAGGCCTGGTCATGGACATTAAAATTGAACCAATTTACTTTATGGCTTATAATTAGGCCTAATGGGCTTTTTGGACCAATTAGGTTAAAACTAGTAAAATCTAGTAATTAATAAAACTAGTAAAAGTGACATACTTTTTACTTAGAAAACTTAAGTGTGAATTAACTTACCCAATTATAACTTGATCATCATACTTAATACTACATTTATTATTTTTGTCGTCTTTATTTATTTTTGACAGACATAGAAAACTTAAAAAACCCATACATGTGTATAGGTATCCGAGTTGATTTCGCGTGCGACGACCCCAGTTCATTATCGGCCGATCTATCTTTCTTCAGCTTATAAGTGAGTTTTAGCCTCGCTTTTCAATTTTTAAACTGTATTTATTAAACCGCGATTGGGGAGGATGCATGCTTAGTTTTATAAAACGAAAAAGCAAGTAGTTTTCTTTTATTATGCTTGGAACCCTGTTGTGAGGATTAATTGTTGTTGCTTGAGTTAGTTTCAGTCTTAAAGACCCCAATCGTGAGCCTCAAAACTACCTTTGTGGGTACCGCTCATAACAATTAATAGAGCATTGGGCTGACAAACACGGTTCGGTTTTTTTGGGAGTTTGTATCGGGGGAAAGTGGCATCCCAATGTACGGACATATTGTATGGAGATGTAAGTAGGTTATCTGACGGATAGATACCTAGCCAGGGGAATTCATTATATTATTTAATTGATTATGATTTAGTCAAATGGGAATCGGTCTTTTGTCGCGGAAGCTCAATGCACACTGTTGTTTATTAGCTTGTCTGATCAACAAGTCTTTATGTAGGCATTGAATTATTTTTATTGGCTGTGTTCATTCTTTTATCAATTATCAAACTCATGACTTCACCTCAACCTCGCATTCTGTTGACTTTTTAGCATGTTTCATCTCAGGTAATTGAAGTATGAAGGCTTGGAGGCACTGGTGTGGAGGAATTGCGCTAAACTTTTGTCCATCAGTTTAAACCCCTTCCCATTATAAATTTTTTAGTTTGGATAAATCAAATTATTGTATGTATGGTGATGATCTCTTGGGACTACGCTTTGAACTCTGATAATAATGGAATGGTTATGGTTGTTTGTTTTTTTTTAAAAGTCTCATTGATTCGTTCTTTTTATTTTATGACTATTGTTAATCTTATTTAACACACCAATTGGTTCGTTTTCTTTTGGTTGTAAACTTTGGGGGTGTTTAAGTAATGAATATCATGCAGTTCCCCCTCCTCTTACTGGGAACTACATGCCTCCACTAGCTGACTTATCTTTTGCAGGATTGGATGATTATGTTTATACGCCTACATCAAATAAGGCTAGTGCTAGTATATCTAATGGTGAAGAAAGTGTCACTCAAACTAGCAATTTTAATGTAGAAATGCCTAAGGATAATTCTGTTAGGACTAATAAAGTTCTTATTGAAGATTGGGTTAGTGATGATGAGGATATATTTCAGTCTAAGGATTCCCAAACAACTGACAAACCTAGTTTTAAAAAGATTGAGTTTACTAAAGCTATGAATGAACCTGTTAAATTTGATAAACAAGCTGTAAAACCTAGGTATGGTCATCAATCTATAAGGTAGTTAGAATAGATTGGAATAATAGGAAGATGACTCAAAAACTCGAGGTTAGGTTTAGGGTTTTCTAAGAAAGCTTGTTTTGTTTTTGGAGTTACAACCATCTAATAAAGACTGTGATTTTCATTGAAAAGAGAATGGCCTAATAAAGTTTGTTTTGAATAAATATCGGAAAAGAATTAATGGTACAAGGGAATATGTAGACCAGTTTTGCGAATAATGTTCAAAGATTAATCATCAAAATAAATTTGTTCCCATATGGCAGCTCTTAACAAGGTCTGGATGAAGTACCAGTTAGTTAATGCAAGAAAAGCTCTCTAAGAGCAACAACATCAACTAGTACACTCTAACCAGTTATTACTGCTACCATACAAGAAGAAGTGGAATGTTTCAAATTAAGAACAACAAGTGGCTGTTTCATAAGTCCTCATTCACCTATTAGAGGTTATTTTTATAAACCAAACAGCACCATATACCCAAGATTTCAAATTGAAAGAAAAAGTTAATACTTTTAGAGTAAATTGTGTTAATAAAGCTGGGCAAAATCAGTTAATGTGTTGTTAAGGGAAATGGGGTCCTCTGCTAGTTTTAGGCAGCAGGTTGTTGGGTTTGGAGACAATTAATATGACATGATTTAAAACAAATGGCTCCAAAAGATAATAGTGGATCTATGGATCTCAAAAAGAGGTATATTAGTTTCATCCATCAAGGCAGATATGCATGTGCAGTAGTGGCTTGGGTCCCTAAAGAAACTGACTCTCTTCTTTTGTGTAGGGGAAATCGACAACAAGCTTTAAGTACGAAGGATACTGTTTGACAGTGGAAATGTCTAGGCATAATGATAGAACAAAAGCCTTACTAATGACTAAAGATATGTGGGGTTTTTTTGTTGCCTTTGGTGGAAGTACTAGAGGTGGTAGGATACAAGTATGGTAAGTAAGAACTATAATAGACTTTGAAAGATGTGTTTTTTGTGAGGAACTGAAGGTTCTAATTCTTTTATCTGTCTCACAAATGTGTGACAAGAGAAAAACAGTATTCTTTTCACTGAAACTGAATGTCCTGTTTTGTCTCATGACTTTAAGCTAATTTCATGAAAGTATGTACTGCTTAGAGTCCCGGGCAAACAATATGTCATCTTTGATTTAAGAATGTTGTTACTTCTATAGATTTAAACTTGGTTTATTTGCAAAAATCACATAGATTGATGTCGCCTAAGCTTATGGCATAGGAGGCTGAGTTTTCGTGAATTTTTTTAAAACAATGAATTAAACTTGTTGTGAAGGGAAACATTGTAAGAGGTCTTCGTTCACAAGACTTTTGAAAATGACCATATTGTGTTGCTTGTCAAAAGGGGAAAGCAAACAAAGCCTCTTGTAAGAAACAAACATGTGAGCTCTGATCACCAACCTTTATGATGTTGCCTTATGGACTTATTTGGACCAAAACATCTATATGGAGTTTTAACCATAAGATATTGCCTTTTAGTGACTGATGACTTTAGTAGGTTAGCTGGGTTTCTTCTTTAGCATCTAAGAGTGTGAAATCTGTGGGATTCTTCCAAGAATTTATAACAGAAGTAGAAAACCAATAAACCATAAGGTTAAAGTAATCAGGTCTGATAATGGGACAAAATTCAAAAACAGAGAAATGGATGATTTCTGAATTCTATAGGCAAAAAGGGATAAAAAGATAATATAGTATTGCCAAAACTCCACAACAAAATGGAGTTGCTAAGAGAAAGAATAGGACCCTGATTGAGGTAGCTAGGACTATGCTATTAGACTCACTTCTACCTACAGTATTCTGGGCTGAAGTAGTTAATATTGCTTGTTATGTCTTGAATAGGGTTCTAGTAACCAAGCCTCATAACAAGCACCCTATGAACTTATTATTGGCAGAGCACCAAGCATAAGTTTTATGAGACCTTTTGGATGTCTTGTTACTATCCTAAATACCCTACACCTTTTAGACAAGTTTGATGGGAAGGCTGAGGAAGGGTTTTTAGTTGGGTACTTAGTTAATAGCAAGGCTTTCAGGGTATTTAACACTAAAACCAGAAAAGTTAAAGATAATCTGCATGTTAACTTTCTTGAAAATAAACCAAATGTTGCAGGGCAAGGACCTAACTGGATTTTTTATATTGATTCCTAAACAAATTCTATGAATTATCAACCACTTATTGTAAGGAATCAAACTAACAAAAATGCAGGTCTACAAGACACTAATGGCAATTCAGGTTTGAAGAAAAATGTTGATGCTGGACAAACGAAAAAAGAGAATGTATCTACTCAACAATATATTATGTTCCCATTATGGTCATCTATCTCTTCAAACTACAAGAGCTCAGATGACAAGGCTGAGGATGATACAGCTGATGATGCTGTTGGTAAAAAGAATGTACAAGAACCAGCAAGTGAGTATGATCAAGCCTTGAAGAATGTTCTTGATAAGATGATGGATCAAGAGAAAGAGGCTACAAAGCAATCAGATGCTGTTAGAAAAGAGTTTGAAGCTCAGTGTGATAGCCAACTTCCTCGGGAGAATATTACTAGAGCTAGCAGTACTAACAGTTTTAATACTGTTAGCACACCAGTTAATACTGCTAGTAGGACTTTTAGTCCTGTTGGACCATCAAGTGGACCATCGTTTGTTCCTTTTGGTAGATCTTTTCCTATTGATGTTGTTAATCTTCCTCATGATCCTCTAATGCCTGAATTGGAAGATACTGCTGAAATTCGAAGTACTGGCATTTTTGGCAATGCCTATGATGACTTGGAAATTCTCAATACTCCTTATGCTGATCAAAGTGTGGGTGCAGAGGCTGATTTCAACAAAATGGAACCTTCTACTATTGTTAGTCGTATTCCCACAACTAGAGTACACACTACTCATCCTAAAGCTCAGATTATTAGGGATCCAAAGTCAGCAGTACAAACAAGGGGCATGACAAAGAAGAATTTTGAAGAGCATGTTATGATTAGCTACATCCAAAAGCAGAGAAGGACAAATCACAAAGATTTCCAAAACTGCTTATTTGCTTGTTTCCTTTCTCAACATGAACCCATAAAGATATCTCAAGCCCTTGATGATGAAAGTTGGGTTGAAGCAATGCAAGAGGAGCTGCTTCAATTCAAGATTCAGAAGGTTTGGACACTAGTTGACTTACCTAGTGGCAAAAAGGCTATTGGTACAAAGTGGGTGCATAGAAATAAGAAGGATGAAAGGGGAATAGTTGTAAGGAACAAAGCCATACTCATAGCACAAGGGTATAAACAAGAAGAAGGCATTGATTATGATGAGGTTTTTGCTCCTGTTGCTAGGGTTGAAGCAATCAGGTTGTTGGGATTCTTGATTTGATGAGACAAAGTGAATAAAAGAATGAAACAAGATGGAAACAAGAAGGACCAAAATTGTCATCATGAAGTTCTACAAGATGTAGAAGAAAATAAAGATTTGGTCAAAATAAGATAAGAATGAATATTAATGAGAAAATAAATAATTGATTCTCTCATTAATATATTAATTAGTTTATTTGTAAGCCTAGGACTCCTTATGCTATAAAAGGAGGTCCAGCTATTTAGAAAAATCCATCCATAGAAAACTAGAGCTCTCCCAATAAGAGTCTAGATAGTTAGATAGCAAGTCGACTGATGAGAGTCGAATAGTACACCATAGTTAGTTGGTGTAGCCCCAAATTATAGTTGGGGTAATAGGGAAACGTTCAATAAAGAAAACCTTGTGATAACTTTGATTGTGTTCTTTATTATTTCGCTGCGTGTTATCAATCATTGTTATTGTTCATCCTAGATATATAAGATCTAATCAATCTTGAGCTATAAACGATCTTATCAATTGGTATCAGAGCCGGTTGCTCTGATCTAGGATTGTACAAGGTTTATGTATCGAATTTGTGAAGACAAGAAGGTATGAGTTTTCTTTTTCAGTAAACTGTTCTAATTCGGTATAAACCTTAATTCGGTTACGCAATCTTTTTGGTGATGGATCTGATTTCTTTGGTATAAAATTGTTATTATACAATTGTCATTCTGATCATCATTATGATGAAGTGTTTTAATTCTGTTTTTCATTGTTCTGCTCACAACACAACCATTGGATCTTTGATAAAAACTCTAAACGATCTCAATTGATAAAAAGGAGATTCGGTCTGATCTGGTGCTTCTCATGGATAATACTTTTTAGATCATTGTTATTTGGTGTACGGTGGTTATGCTTGCCTAATAATGATTCGTTTTGATGGTTGAGTATATGAAAAGAAGAGAAGCTCGAAACCTAGTTTTAGGGTTTTCTTAATGCAGGTTGTTTGTGATATTGCTGTTGTTATACCTTTTGCGTGATCAAGAAGAACATATGAAGTTGAAAATCAGGAAGAATTAGAGAAAGATTGGGATAAAGGTTGTTCATATTATATGAAGACAAAGAAATCTCTTTTTAAGAATGAAGAGTTTCGGTTATAATGAAAGAAGATTTGAAACCCTGATTTTTAGGGTTTAGTTATGGAAGTTTTGGACGCGGATATGTGAAGCAGGTAATCAAAACGTGTATACTTTAAAACTGCTATTGGGCTTCAAATAGTTACTACTGCTTTGGGATTTATTACTGTTTGAGCCATGAATATTAATGATGCCATATTTACACGGCTTCACATGGAATAAATGTTGATCGAACAAGGAACTAGTATTGCCTTCGTGGTTTATACTGTTTGACGCAGACATGTTGTGTCAAATGATTACAATGCAAACTTGGATCATTTTAGAGATAAAGTCTTGTAATCGTGAAATCAAGGCAATTACAACTTTGTTTTGTATTACAACACTTTGAATGATGTAACCTTGAAAAAACTAAACCTTGATTTGTTTTAAAAGTCTAAGTAACAAGAAGCTTTTATACGAAACCTCAATCTAATCCAAAAATTGGAAAGATTACTCGAAACTCTTATACTGTGTTATGAAAACCATAGTATGAGATATGAAATGCTATGAAACGGTGTTACGAAACCCAAGACTGTGTTACGAAACTCTAATACAGTTGTTACGATACCTCAAAATCTAAAGTTACGAAACCTCTTCCACTGGATACGAAACCTTCCAATATGAAAAATGAATTATGGCAAACCTTCAATTAGGAAAGTTGTGTTACAAAACCTCTGTTTATGAAACCAAGTCTTACAAAACCTCAATGTTATGAAATTGTTTCAAAACTGTAATACTAATAACCTCTATATGAAACTTGGCAAGATGAAACCCTCTGAAATACAAAACCTTCAGTTATGAAACTGTGTACGAAAACCGCGTTACGAAACTATCTCCTATAAAACCTGTGTTTCAAGAATAGCCTGAAGTACGAAACAAAACAATCTTTGTACGAAACTCTAGGTACGTAACACATATATACGAAAGCTCCCGTCTATGAAACCAAACGGTTACCGAAAGCTCCAATATACGAAACCACATTTCGTAAATTCCAATTTTCCCTTACTTTCGTAAATTTCAAGAAACCTCTTACTTTCGTAAATTCTTAGCTACGAAACTAATAAGAAACCTACCATTCTGATTTTTAAGCAGTTTAGAGTGATAATATCAATGTTATTTTTCAAATTGACAAAGTTCTATGTTACGAAAGCTATTGATAGTTTTACGAAAGCTAAGCTAGTTTACGAAAGCTAACACTTACGTATGGCAGTTACCGAAAGCTCAACTATGATACGAAAGCTCAAAAACTAAAATACAAAAGTTATTTCCCGCCTAAAAACAGTTATCGAAACCTATTTCCCTTACTACGAAAGCTATCCAAATCCATCTATTTATTCAAATAATTTCAAAAACCCCCCCCCCCCCCCCCCCCATTTTTTTCTTTTTTTCTTTTCCCCCCATTTTTTTTTTTTTTTTTTTTTCCCCCTTTTCCCTACCCCTTTTTTTTTTTCATCAAAATCTATATCTTAACAATAGTATTTCGTAAACTAGATATTAAACCTACATATCTGATTATTTACAAAAGTTACTTTTTTAGCATTCATTTAAGATTAAAATCACAATCAAATCACAAAGTCTAAACACTTAGCGTTAACCGAAACCTAACTATTCTTCGTTAGAAAGCTTTTTGATCGCAAAAATTGATACGGTTCAAGGCTCGATTGATTTACGAAAACACACACTAGATCTCTCTCGGCGATAGATACCACTTGTTATATGTCATGTTTGCACCTATAGTATCATTATGAAAGTTATAGAATTTAGAGGTTAGAGGAGCTTGAGAGTGTTTTTTCATCATTTTTAAAGTTTTCCTTATAAGGAAAATAGAAGGGACGGGAGAAGTGAAGTTACTAAAAATGTAAGGGACTTGTATAAATACCCTTAGTGGGTATTTAGTACTTATTACTAACCCTATTGCTATTTTCCTAACTTTAGTCCAAATCTTTGGTCAAACTTTACTAACTTTTTTTTTGACCAAGATAGACTTTATTACAATATATTACTAACAAAAAAACTATAAAGTAGCCAAAGACCAATTCTTTTTAATAATAAATACTTTTTCTTAAAATGTTTGGCTTCTTATAACCGTGGCTCTGATACCAATCTATAACAACCCCAATTTTGACATATAGCAGCGGAAGCTATCTAGGGTATTTATTTTCATAGCTACAACAGTCATATTCATAGAAAATCGATCAACAGAGCATTTTTAAAAGATAAGTTATCGTTCATTATTTCATCAGAGTTTTTACAAATAGAGGTCCCAAAATCTACATGAAAACATAAAGTTTGAATGATAACAGTTTTAACACCATTTTCAAGTCTGTGCCACTCCATGCCATGTGATGCTCAATTACCTGAGATAACATGCTTAAAAGAGTCAACACAAAGGTTGAGTGAAATTTCATACGGTTTATGTTAAACAGTTTGAATACAAGTCATCATAACAGTGGGTTACGTTGTTATACACCCATAAGTGTAATAATTGCAAACAGTACAATTTTATTAGAATAAAAGTATTATTGCCTATGCTACAGGTCACCGAGACCTTGAGATAATCAATAATCACAATAAGTTGCCCCAACGGGTGCCTTTGCCAAACACCCGCATAGTGATTCAAATGAAGTGCGTTTGGTTACCAGAAAGTATAGGTATACCAACGGGGGAGTTCAGTCCCAAATAGATCTATTCACAGCATTCGCGCTTACTCCGAAAAGTAATTAACGGTTCATGATAGTGGGATCTTAATAGCAAAAGTAAGGACTTAGGCAATAATATATTAGGATATCATATAGTTGGAAAAACACTCGTATTCATGGTTTATAGCATGTATCCCCCTCGCGGGTTTATGAAAATTTAAAAGATTTAAAATGCGATGCTATGAGCTCACCTTAACAGGGAAATCTGATGATGCAAAAGTATATCAGTGAAACGTAACAGCTACCCGTCCTACCGCCACCTGGCTAGGAACACTCCACTGAAAAGTTCCCCCAAAAGCTGCTCGCCTCCCTCGGTAGTTTCTCCTCCTCGGGCCTCCCTCCTCACACGATCACCCTCGTCCCACCTTACTACTCCTTCCAACCTCTTCTGGAGCCGTTTGTTTGTATATTGTTCAGGGTCTATTAGCGCATAGAACTTTTGTGTCGGTGTTCAGAGGCGCGGTTAGAGCTGTTTGTAAATCGTGCAAGGAGTGATCTCCTATATTCAAGAAACTCGTCGCGCTCATCAGAGAAAAACTCAAGATTAACGAGTCAAGTTGTACGGTGTTGGCGCCTCTCGCCGCTAGAGTGGAATGCCTCCCTCACATGGAGAATTGCTCCAGACTTGGAGTAACGTGATATTCTTATCGATAGATAGATGTGTTTAGCCGTTTGACTTCTTGAGATTCTCTCAATGCCTTATAGTCTGTATGTTAAGTTACGGATTTGATAGATTTTTTGGGTGTTAATAATTCACTCGTAGTTGCTTTGGGGTGGATTCAGTGGTTGCGGGCGAGTATTCTGGATGTGATGTAGAAGATATGGAACGATTAATTGTGGGTTTTAATAAAATCGAGTTTTCTATAGTAAGTATTTTCATGTTTTATATTATTGTTTGATTAAATATTGATTTCATATAGTATCATATTGCAGTATAATTTACTGGATTTTTATGTGCATGTTTGATTGTTTGCGCAGGATGAACATGGGCTCATGTTAGGTCCCTCTCGCTCCTGTGTACTATATAAAGTTTTTTGTCAGTGTATTGTATATACAGTTTAACTTTGAAACTAGCAAGATAGGATCCTTATAGTTTACATGATGTTGGTGGTGGTGTTAAATGAGTAATGACTTGTTCAGCCTACGTTTTTCGTTTGTAGTTATAAAATTTGGTTTGGACTGTAAGGAAGATTACGTATATATTGGAGGCTGCATCCTGTATGTAGACTTGTTCATACTTGGTCGCAGAACCTCTCCGAAACAGATGTATTTAAGAAGACTGAAAGACATCGATTTATAATACTAGATCAAGTCAAAATTTGAACATTCGACAAAGAGTTTGACAGAGGCGTAAAAAATTGTATAAAGTACGCAGAGAGATATGTTTTGTTTGAGGCCTCGCAGCTCGCAACATGAGTCATACAATCGGGGAATGATATTAGACGTAAGATAGAAACTAGGTACATACTAATTTGTATTTGGAACATTACTAGCATGCCATAAAGAGTTAGATTTATTGTCATAGTCAGATGTGTTCAGCTGTAGAGAGAACTTAGAATATCAAAATTTAGAAGAAACTCTAGATCTTAATTTTTATCTGTACTCACCCCTCTGGCGCTCTCTCAAGGCACCTCAATAATAAATACTTTGAATGTGTGTGGTAGTGTTTAAGGGGTTGTTTGTCTTGTATACGCAGGGAGTGGTGTCACAGTTTTAAGATATATTGGTTATGTGTGTGTGGCCGAATGCTCAACAGCTCGCGAGAAATAAACACTCAACCGAGAGTTCCGGCTGTGTTTTACACGGGTCGATTTGACGCGCAGACTGGATGTTCGCTCGGTATGTAGTCTTACGTGGGTAAAGTCTGGTGTCTATCACTGAGAGCGAGGGTATAAATCTATCAATTTAATTATTATCTTGGGTTGAGGTTCTAATCTATGTTATATTACGTATATTACTATTTGGGAATAATTAAGCATTAGTTTTGTGTCAAAACCGTATGTCAGTTCTATAATTCCTTATTCGCTATGTGAAATAAATAGGGGTAGTTTTCAGCCATGGGAGAGGGACTGGCACGGTCTTTGTGTAGAGTGTGGTGCACGTCATCTTAGAGTCAGCAGCTATTCATATGAGAGATAAGACTGGTTTACTCTCCAAGGGGAGAGCTTGATAGGGAATGACTCGCAAAAAGATAAAAGAATCGCGGGCGAAACTCCCTTTTTAGTAGGGTAGTTGCTAATATATGAGAGAGATTAACAGTGGGATTTAGAACTCCATTATTATATTTCGTGATTTTAGATGGATTTGGTTGATGGGTAGAGGAGAGTCTGTAGAGGGGTCAGTATTGGAGTTATCGCGCGAGTTCTGTCGTCTGGTTAACGGGAGCCATCACCTAGGCGTTTAACATCATTGCCGCAGCGGCCCAGAGAAGAACTATACAGGCGTGTAATTCGTTCGCATCTAATTAAGAGCGATCCGCTTAAAGCATCCGTTATTTCGCCTTTGTTACAATAAGTCTATGTCTGTAGGGATTTTTAAAAGTCGCATAGATGTGGTGATGTGCGTTGTTAAACCCTCAGACTGATGCGGAGAGATCTCGTGTATGACCTCGTACACACCTACTTACAGCTTATGCAATCCTTTTTGATACACCTCTTCGTATAGTCCACTTTGTCGCTAACTATCCCCAAATAGATATAGACCGTTATTTGTTGATAATGTTTATCTAGGTCACTGAGCTGCTGTGCCTAACACGAGGTTGCGCTATTGTAGAACTCATTAGAAATGGTCCAGATTAACTAGTTAAGCGCGCCGCAGCATTATGCTGGTGTTTCGCATAGACATAGAATTTATGATAAATGAATAGATTATTTGTTGTAACGTTAGTAGTTTTATGTTATCTGACGGTGTCATCAGATTATTGTCTACTGTTATTGGAGAGACTCGACTGCAGCCACTGAATCTTTTGCTGTGGAAAGTCTGATTGGTATACTAGATAGATCTATAATGAATGATAGTCACATACAAAGAGCGCATTGAAAGATAGAGCTAAGGTTGTGTGATATTGTGAAATAAACCTCTAGGTGAGTGGAACGCACGCTATATAAGACGATAAGAATCTACAGAAATCGATTTGTATAACAACTCTTTAGAAATCCCTCAAACATTCAGATCATTAGTGGAGAATAATGGCTTTACTGACCTGCGTATTAGTGTAGAATTAAATAGAATTAACGATATAGTTTAGCACATGGTAGTAAAACTAATCGAGTTAACTTGAATGTGCTACCCGCAACGTAAATAATACTAGGATTAGATCAGTTACTGAAATAGCTATATGGGATTACACGATGTCTCGCTATGGAATTGTGTGATATACGTGCTCAGATCCTCTTGTCTTTGCTACTCTTTGATTTCGCTGCGATTACGGAAAGAATTCTCAACTTTTGTGGTTTAGGTTATTCGCGAAGGATGGATATGAAATTTTAGCACACTTAAACTTCGTTTTTTGAGAGTTTTGCTATTCTAACTTTCTAGTATAATTAGTGTCGTTGGAAGTCCAGTTGTCTATAAATACATGGCGGCTATGTTATGCTCCAATGGGGTGGATACGTTCGTATTGGGGTTTTCTTGAAGGCCTGGTACCACGTGTTGTGAGTATATCTCCTGGTAGTGAAATAGATTATTATATTGATTCCCATATCTTGAACTTGTATGGGGGGACGTTATTGAAGGTCTTCTAGAAATGAGATCTCGTATTGTCTTCGATTTTATATATTCTCTTCGCTGTTTTGTGGTTGTCTTGATGTGTTGAAGTGAATTGGCATTGGATTATCGCTTTGTTTGTCTTACTTGGTGGATACTTGGCCGTGATTGATTTACGGTATAGTCTTCTCGTTCTCGCAGAGAAAAATTAGTAATCGCTATAATACTAATTAGTCTTTTCATTTGATGAAGTACATAGATCGATGCGCGCGCGCTCCTCGTTGTTAAGTGTATTCGCAGGATTCTTATTTGACTTCGTCTCTCTATGCAAATGTTATCTATGCTCCAAGTTCCTGTTACTGAGTTATATGTAATAAGAATTTAAGGGTAGAGTGAGACTCATGAATTTTTTGTGTGGATGTGTGGTGTGGGTGTGTTTGTAGAGGTAGAGTGATGGTCTGGTGTAGTACTCTCTGCGCTGAAAAGGTGGAATTAAGTATATCGTAGGATAAACGCCACATGGGTATGAGTAGTAGGAGAATTTAGACGTTATATTGACGTATCATTCCATCGATATATCTCATTCACTCAAGCAAATCTAAAGAGTAACTAATCAACCAGAAGACTAAATGGTGGAGAGGTTTAAACAACGCCCTATCTCATAAAACTGTCATCACAATCACGTGGAGTCAAATAAAGGATAATTATGTTTTCAGATAGATGAGTTATCAACAAGAGGGCAGTATGGGGTTATGATAATCGCAGATGAGGCAGACCTCAATGTATGGGTTGGGCGTATAGGAGAAATGGTTAGGTTGATGTAGATTAGGTGTGCAAGGCGCAGTTTTGTGGATTTCAGTGTTAATTAATGTGCAAGGTAATATATAGGAAGGGAGCAGAAGGGAATGGTCAGGAAGATGACCGTGCAAGGGCAGATGGTTATTGATTTGCTTATCACAAGGAAGTAGATGGTATTGTGTAAGAAAACGTGAAGCTGGAATCCATGTTTTAGTGGGGCTGTAATCCATAATTGATGTGGAGGGATAACATCTGAGTGGGCGCATGAGACCTTGAGAAGAGATGCAGGATTATTGGTTGAAGATGTACTTTAGACTATCACTGTGAATTATGGAAGAATTGATATTCTAAGTAGGTTATTAGACTCCTAGATGTCTGCTGAGAAAATTATAGGACCCTATATTTGTGAGGCTTTTGATTGAGCCCTTACTTGTCAAAAGTATGATAAATAGAGACTGAGATAACTTCGTTATATATGTGTGTTAGTTGTTGAGATGACAAGTAGAACCGAGAATCTGTGCATACTCTGAATTACGGTTAGGATGGACACCGTCATCGGATGTCAGAACAAGGTAGAAATAGCGTTGGAGTATATAGGTCTGCATATACTGGACTGATTGTCTCTACATTGGATAGAGGCAATTAAATTGGGTTGTAGAGAGGGCTGACTATGGTATGATTGGATGATAGATTCTTCGCTAGACTGAACGTTGATTTGCTTGTCTTTGTCTTGTAATTGGAAAAAACATATAAAAAGTTGAGAGAATTGATGAGATAGAAGAAGCAAGAATGGAATCGCGTTGTTAATAAATGTGGTTGGAGTGAGGTATGTGCCAGATCATCTTAGATATCTGTAAGAGAACTGTATTTGAATTGATAATATTGTGGAGAAGTTGAGTATTGGAATGAATGTAAAGGTAGATTTGTCGCTCTAGTTCTTAGAAATAAGACATAATTTAGGTAGAGATGGTTTGTCTTTGGGAATTATCACATTATTGTTATACTCGCTCCATTTCAATAAGACTAAAACACATGAATTTAGCTAGAGTGAAGAGTAGTAATCAGTCTTGTGTGCGAGATGTGTCGTCAGAGAGAGTGTGCTCTCGGGTTAAGATTTTCCGAGAATGGGCTGAACTTGATAGGTATCATGGATGTGTAGTATTTGAGTGGCGTTCAAGGTGGAAATGTGAATTGTGGAAGAGTTATAGTAAGGGGGAACTGCTTAAAATCTCATGAACGAGAGAGGTGGATTCTGGTGGGGAAAAGTCATTTAACATGGAGAATATTATTTTCATGAAGATATAATTGAGTTTAAAACTCAGTCGATTTTAGATATAAAAATAGGAGAATCGTTGTATTGCTGCACAGTAATCGAAGAAACCATCTCTTCATTGAGATCGATGTCACAGAAGAAAAGTGAGTGCGTCAAAAGAAGTGTGTCTTACCAAAGAGACTCGTAATGTCAAGAGAAATGTTAAAATAGGTCATTTCTTTGGTAAATATCTAATGTCAAGGTTGTGAGTGGTTGGATTATTTGTATTTTGTGTGGGTAAGAGTCCAAGGGGAATTTCATTGCTAGGGTTTAGAACACAAGTGTCTTATGATGCTTAATCGTAGATAGCTGTAAAGTAAGAGTTTTGGATGGTGTTGTAAACTGTGGGGGTCCTATCGCTCAGACAAGCTCAAAGGAGCTCGAGAGATTCACATTGAGTAGTCTGGGTGATTGTAGTATATTGAGGTTGCAAGTATGTTGTAGGCTGTACTAGCTATCTTGAATGTTTAGATCCTAAATAGCTGACGAGAAGCTACGGTTAATTCATCTTGACTAGCTCATAAGAGAGAATGTCGATCGCTAAGAGATTTTAAGTGAGTTTTCAGTAATCGCTCAATCTCCGTTTTGCGTGTTATATATTAGAAGAGATAAATAAAACGGGTTATGAGAGATGTACGTGATAATTTGAATACTTTGATGATTTTAGTTCTGTTTGTTCTGCAAGCAAATGGTAAGTTAAAGTAGTTGGATATTATATCGCGCGCGCGCGCATAATGAGAGCGATGTGTATACTTTTGCGTAGAGAAATAAAGGTCTAAGACATGAAGCTAGTCACTATCACTTGTAAAATATGTGAACATTTTCAGAGTAGAGATAAAGTACGCTCTTTTATATAACATCTCGGAACAGACTTTCGGGTGAGGAAAAAAGCGGCTTGAATGAGAAAGATACGGATTTACGTTTCGAGGATCGCATCGCGCACAAGAAAATTTGTTAAAAGCTCTCTAAGAAAAGCTCTCTTGTTATCGCGTAAAATAAAGATTAGTGTTGACGAGCGGGAGTGTTTTTGTTGAGTGAAAAACGGTTGAAATAACAGATACAATTGCTGTGTATAGGAGATGATGGATCATATTTTGGCTCATATAGATTCCGTTTATGTATTTCAGAAAGAATATGATTTATTACAGAATTGATAGATAAATTTTTAGTCTTCATGAATACTCTCGACTGGCTCTCAAATTGATGGATTTGTATCCGCTTCTGAACTTGAGATATAATTTCCCGAGCTGTGTGTTTATAAAATAAGGAAAATGGTTGATGGATTTTTGAAGATATAGTCTTTGATAGAAGATTCGTCTGTTTTTCTAAAGATGAAGGTAGATTTCTTGACTCTCACTATGAAACTCAAAAAACTCAGTTTTTGAATTAAATCGATCGACTTTCCAGGGAATATTATTATGCTGATCACATGAATGTTATACTTGGTGTGTATACAAAGCTTGATGAATTCACTAATTTACAATGTGATTATTTAGGCCAAGTAGTTAAATGTGAACGTCTTGAAAAAGAGCTCTAAAAAACAAAAAATGTCAATAACAAATCTTTCAATGAATTGTCAAAAAGATTTTCTGTACTTGAACAACATTCAATTAATCTTAAACTCTCCCTTAAGCAAGTCAGGACAGAAGGTTAATAGATGTGACGCAAAGGATGGTTGATAAACAAAACAGATTATGTGATCGCTGTAAATGTCTCTTCAAATATTTGTTGAATATTTTTCCTCAGAGATGCGAGATGTTCGCGTGATTAAGAGAAGCTCAAGAAATGCACAATGACGGATGAAAGTGAGTGCATTGACATTCTTTTGCGGCTTTATTTGTACTCTCTCTCTCGTGCTCCTGTGCGTCTAAGCTTCCAACGTTGTTGTTTGTGTATGTGGAGAGAGAGATGCAATGCTTTTGTCTTGTAGAGTTGGCTATGGGCGTGCGCACAGCTATTTGATTGAGATTCTTGAATTTCAATTATATATATGATCATTTAGATCTCGAATTGAGGTAATATGCCTTTTTGGTTGTTCTCAAATCTTTTTGTCATTATTTGATTAACTTATGGTTGTCGCACGGAGAATTGTTGCTGTTAAAGGGGCTGTTTAAGAGATTAAATTGATTGTTTAGATGGTCAGAGTGAAGTACACAGGAATAGATAAAGTGTTCTCTTTGTAATGAGCTAATGGTGTTCAGTGATTGGTGAGAGAGAGTGTTTGTCTATTGGACATTTTTTACTAGTGTTTATTATGAGCGCTCTTTTTTCAAGAGGATTACACGTTTTGTACATGAGGTTGTGAGGATGAGTGGCTCCGTATGAGAGAGAAAGAGATGTTTGGTGTTTTGTTAAAATCTACATTTTCGTGTATAATTTGTGAGAGATTTTCATTACTGAGCTTGTGTATGGTCATAGCATCCAAGTATAAACCATTTGTTCGATGTGTGGTCAATGCGTATGATATGTGTTTGATAACTATTCCATGGAGAGTAAAGTCTCTCGGTAGAGCGATTTAATTCGGAATATCATGCTGGTGTGTGTTTGAGGTTCTAGTTGAGTTTGTGTACGCTAATGATAGAACTCTAGATTCAGTATTTAAGGAGATATTTAAGAATGGCATCTCGCGCAGAGCGCAAATCCATCAGCAGTCGGGGACATCTATATTCTCATTTTGTGGTTAAACAGAGCGTCGAGTGAGAGAGGGAATTGGTGTTTTCTGCAATGTCTACACTGAGGCGCAGCTCAGCAAAAAATATGACTTTAGGGAATTGGGTTTGAGGGCACACTGTTAAATTTTCTTCAATGGTAAACTTTTTGCATTAGGAAAATGCGAGATCTATGATGATTCGCACTATTTAAATGATTGTCTGTGTTGTATATAGCGCAGTATTGTTTGTTTATGGGCAACGTTTACTCTATTTCAGAGTGTATAGAGAAGGTAGAAGTGTTCGGTGTCTAACATCTAGTTTAATTTTGAAAAGTTTTTTAGAGCTTTTACACTTTTGATCCCACGAAATGGATTCATTCATCCGTTTTTCTAACAAAGTTGTTTGTTTATTAAAAGAGTCTTTTGAATTTTCATTTTTACAAGATGTTTGTGACTTTTATTTCTTTGTAGGACCATTTGAAAAATATCTTTGGTTAGCAGACTTTTTACAATCTGTGCGAACGAACAAATCATAAAGATTATTCAAGTTTTTATAATCAAAAGGTTTGATTAAATTACTTAATTTTGATCGAATTTCTTAGGCAAGATGAATCGTTTCGTCAGATTTAGAAGATAACATTAAGGCAAGATTATCATTATTGCAACCTATATCATATAGGCGAAGATTCGCTCTTTGAGCTTTCTTGAGGAACTCAGGTTTAACAAAACTCGTTTTACAGTTACGATTAAGCATATTCATTGTTTAAACTGATTGACCGGTTTTATATACAATATCATCCAAAACCTTGACTTTGTTTTCCAAAGCAATGACCATTTTAATTTCTTTGTCTTCACGAGTTTTGTAAAACTTCTTTTGAGCCTCTTTTTCTTGTGACATTATGAAGATGGTTTCTTGATGTGCAATAAGCTCCTATTTTATTTTTGAAATCGTTTGATTTAAATCATTTATCTTTCGTGTATATTCATTAAATGACTTTTCAGAAGACATTTTGTATAAGATTAATTCCCCTTTAGCTTTTGCACAATCAATTTCCACCTATGATGCATAATTCACATCATGATACCTATCAAGTTTAGCTTGGAACTTCTTAAGACTTTGATACATCCCAATTATTTATTCTTTGCTAGTTCAGTGTTTGCTTCTTTGAAATGTATATTTGATGATTCCAAACATTCATTTTTGTTTTTGAAATCTTTAATTTCACTTTTCAATTTCTCAATTAAAGTCTTGTTTGATGATTCCAACAATTTATTACGATCTTTGCTTTCATCAATTTCACATTTTAGTTTTTCAATTAGAGAAGCAAGCAAATCACGTTCTCTAGCATGATCATCATCATCCTGGTCAGCCTCTCCTCCATTATTGCTCATATCCAATGAATCAGTAATGATATTAATATCATCGTGTTCCTTTAGATATGTGACATTAACATATTCAGGTTGCTCAGGGTGTTCTCTGTCATTAGCAAACACATTATAATTATCATTATCATTTTGTACCTTTTGCAACGGCTCAACATCAAAGATGGTTCTAGAATTGTCAACAGCATCTGGAGTAACCTCTTCAATCTATGCCATGTACATATAATGTGCTTCCAATTCCTGATCTTTAGGTTCATACTCAGTGTTATCCCTTCAATCAATTTGTTTAGCACTAAACTGGATTCCAGCTTCATCTTTCTTACACAATAACATCTTCTCCTTGTGATAAGCTGCATCCTTTGCCCTTTACGGTTTTTGACATTCCCTTGCTACATTCTTATATTCCTTGCAATTATAACACTGAATCCCAAACTGTTGCACCACCTTTTATTCCTACATTCTCTTAGCCCACAACAAACATTGTTGCCTTCCTGTTTATCTTTACCCAGTTCCTCTTTTGATTCTTGAAGTATTATCCTGATTTGCTCTACTGATGTTTGATGAAGTTTTGAGGTTGTTGTTGGTAGGTTTGTAGATTTTCTTGAATGATATATGATGACATCAAATAACGTCTATTTTATAGCATCGTTTATCCTACGATATTAACCCATTTTGTATAGTTTTACAATAATTGTTACTAATGCGTTTATTTTAAGAATTGGTAGTAATTATGAGTAAATAGAGAAACTTAACAAAAGTGCGCGCATTCTTGAGCCTTAAAATGAAGATAATTTTAAAGATTAATATTTTGAAGACCAATAAGCCGATATCCATCAAGAAGATACAGCGTATCCATGCCTGCACTCACCAAAAGACCCAAAAGATAAAGAGCATACGTCCATTTTAGAAGACCTCAATACGCCATATTCAAGATAATGAGAATCAAAGATAATATTCTAGAGGTATCAAAAGTGTTCCCGAATTCAAGAAATCCCCAATACGACGTATCCAACCCATTGGATTAGCTGTATTGACTGCTCCAGAATTATAAATAGAAACTCAAAAACGAGTTTAAGTGTGCTAATTATTCTCGATACCTAACAAAAAGTTGATTTCTGAAGAGAAAAAGAGCAGAAGAGGTCGAGCAACGTATTCAATTCCATAGGAGACATCGTGTAATTCCATATACTTTAGTAATCGTTCAGTTTTTGGTATCATTCGTTAACTCGGTTAGTTTCCCCCCTTGTCCCCCCCCCCCCCCCCCCACAGGCCTAAATTTATTACCTTGTATTTACCTTCGGGTATTAGCCCTATTATTATAAAGATCTGAATGTTTGGATTTTTTGTTTATATCGATTTCTTGATTTATCGTTGTATGCTTGTTTAATGTTATCATTTTATCCTTGTTTATGCGCTTTTGTATTAGTGACTCTCAATCAATTAGATTTAGCTAAGTAAACCAGCAGATTCTAGAGTCTGGGATAGCTCTCCATATAGTAATTTATACACCTAGAATAATAGTTACACAAATATTGTCATTCTAAGTCTATGTCTAGGATACGCTTTGGGCTTAACTAGTTAATTGGACATTTCTAATGGTTTATTGATGTGTTGACTAAGCAAGGTGACCTAGATAATTCAACAAATAACCGTTCTTGATTCTACTATTGGGATAGTTAGACAAGTGGACTACTCGTGTATGATTGCCATTAATGCGGTAATTGCGTTAAAGTCTCTATGAGCTAGGGTTTAACAAGATCACCATTGCTTTAATCCCTAAGATAGATTATAATCAGCAAATAGGATGCTTTATGCGGATGCTTTAATTGTGACAGAATTAAGTTGTATAGGTTCGTAGGAAGTTGATGTAACGCCTAAGTCTTAAGAATGATATGCCACCTCGAGAGAAGAAATCATTGCACTAAATAAACAAACCAACGTTCTAATCGGATTAATAATGGTTAATACAGTTTTCTTATATAAGGTTCGACCGCTCTTTTATCTTTTGTTAATTAGCTTGCGTGGGTAACAGTTTCTTGAATTGATTGTAGTCACCAACCAAACCGTGTCAGTCTCTCAGGCTGAAAATCCCCCTTTTCCATTAGAATTAGGATTTAGACTGACATAGGTTTAACATAGGATTAGAATAGAATTAACATAGATTAGATAACCAAGATATTAATTAAATTGATAGATTTAACCTCGCTCTCAGTGATCGACACCTTACTTACCACGAAACTACTACCGATCGGGTACACTGCCCGTTAAAGTGTTGTTTTTGGTTGAGTCGGCAAAATATAAATTTAAAACTTGAATCATATAAAAAACAACCCTACACTACAACACATCAAGTTTTTGGCGCCGTTACTGGGGAGTGAAAATTAATCTTTATTTTTATTTTGATATTTTTGTTTTTTAAATTAGATTTAGATCTAACTTCTATAGGTTTAGGTGTACATCTAGATTAGTGTATATTTTTGTATATTATGTATATTTTGTATATTTGTCTTTAATTTTTTGCTTGTATATTTGTGTGTTTAATTGTTTGTGTATTTAATTGTTTTTCTTAAATACACTGTTCTGGTTGACAGTTGAATATGGCGTATCCTATATATCGTAACTTTCTGAAATTTATAACTAGAGGGGCTGAAAATGTCATTATTCCAAATGTTGTACAACTTTAAGGGACCTATCTTGTCTAAGTTTCAAGTTAAAGGTTTTAAAATTATCAGATTCTTTATAGTATTAAAGGGACTAAACTTATAAAAGTTTTATAAAATCGAGGGTTATATTGCCATTTTTGCACAACTTAAAATATAAAATTATAATATTTTTTTATTTAAATTATAAAAAATATATATTAATATTATAAAACTCGATTTTATTAAAACCCGACACATTTATCGTTATTAATCAACGATCGACGCATTATAAAACAATTACGTTATATAATTAACGTAACTTATCATTGACTAACTTTTGAAGAAACTTAAAATCTTATCGTATCACGTTACTAGGGAATTTCATGTGAGGGGTTCCATTTGGGTATTTGTTTTGACGAGTTTGTTGGGTTTACGATTTAAAGTGCCCTGACTCCTCAAACGATACTACATGGCCTCTGAATTATGATAGCCCGAACAGTGATACAATATTTCTATAAATTAATATAATTCAAAGTATTACATTAAACTTTGTATGAAGTTATGAAACATAAAACCATCACACATAAGACTTGTCATATTATCTCAGGTTGCGTGACGTAGCTGTTACTTTCACTTGATATACTTTTGCCATCAATCAGATTTCCCCTGTTAAGGTGAGCTCATAGCATCGCATTTTAAATCTTTTAACGTTTTCATAAACCCGCGAGGGGGATACATGCTATAAACCATGAATACGAGTGTTTTTCCAACTATATGATATCCTAATATATTATTGCCTAAGTCACTTTTTTTGCTTTATTACGATACCCATATCTATGAACGTTATATTTACTTTTCGGATGTAAGCTGCGATGCTGTTGATTAGATCTATTTGGGACTGAACTCCCGTTGGTGTACCTATACTTTCTAGTAACCAAACGCACTTCATTTGGAATCACTATGCGGGGGTTTGTTGGAAAAAAGGACCCGGTTGGGGCAACTTCTTGTGATTTATTGATGATCTCATGGTCTCGGTGTTATGAGCTTAGGGCAATAATACTTGTTACTATAATAATTGTACTGATTGCAATTAATCACACTTAGGCGTGTATAACAACGTAACCGACTGTTATGATGATTGTATTCAAAACTGTTTAACATGAACCTATGAATTTCACTCAAACCTTTGTTGTGGATCTTTTTAGCATGTTTATTCAGGTAATGTGGCATCACATGGCAGGAGTGCACAGACTTGAAGTGGCTAAACTGTTTTTATTCTAAACGTTATGTTTTCATGTAGATTTTGGGGACCTCATTTGTAAAAAGAACTCTGATGAAAATAAATGAATGATAACTTATCTTTTAAAAACGTCTCTTTTGAGTCATTTTCTATGATTATGACTGTTGTACTATGAAATAATACCCCAGATTAGCTTCCGCTGCTATATGTCAAAAATGGGGGTGTTATAGATTAGTATCAAAGCCACGATTATAGAGACCAATTCATTTTAAGAAAGTGTTTATTATTAAAATGAATTGGTCTTTGTATACTTTATAGTTTTGTTAGTAATTATATTGTAATAAAGTCTATCTTGGTCAAAGTTAAGTAAAGTTGACCAAGATTTGACTAAAGTTAGGAAAATAGAATAGGGTTAGCAATAAGTATAAATACCTATCTAGGAGGGGTATTTATATAAGTCTTTACATTGTGTAACTTCACTTCTCCCTCCCTTCTATTTTCCTTTTTAATGAAAACTTTAAAAATGATGAAAAACACTCTCTAGCTCCTTTCCTCTAATTCTATAACTTTCATATGATACTATAGTGCAAACATGACATATAACAAGTGGTATCTATCACCGGGAGAGATCTAGTGTGTGTTTCGTAAATCGAATCGAGCTTAACCATATCAATTTTTGATCAAAAAGCTTTCGTATCGAAGAATTTGTAGGTTTCGTAGAACGCTAAATTTGATGTGTTTTTATCTTAAAACGCTAAAATATAACTTTTGTAATCATCACATTGTAGGTTTAATATCTAGTTTATGAAAATACTTGTTTAGATTTGATTTTGATCAAAAAAATATGGATTTGATAGCTTTCGTAAGTCAGGAAATAGGTTTCGGTAACTGTTTTTAGGCGGGAAATAGCTTTCGTATTTTATTTTTTGAGCTTTCGTATCATAGTTGAGCTTTTCGGTAACTGCCATACGTAAGTGTTTCTTAGTTTTCGTAAACTAGCCTTAGCTTTGTAAAACTAATCATATAGCTTTCTTAAACATAGAACCTTTGTCAATTTGAAAAGATAACATTGATATTATCACTCTAAATTGCTTAAAAATCAGATTGGTAGGTTTCTTATTAGTTTCGTAGCTAAAACTTTACGAAAGTAAGAGGCTTCTTGAAATTTACGAAAGTAAGGGAAAACTTGGAGTTTACGAAATATGGTTTCGTATATTGGAGCTTTCGGTAACTGTTTGGTTTCATAGACTGTGGAGCTTTCGTATATCTGTGGTTTCATAACTAGAGGTTTCGTATCAAGAGATTGGTTTTGGTTTCGTACTTCAGGCTTTCGTAACACAGGTTTCATATGTGAGGTTTCGTAACACAGTTTCATAACTGAAGGTTTTGTATTTTAGAGGTTTCATATTTCCAAGGTTTCATAGTAGAGGTTTTGTATTACAGTTTTGAAACAGTTTCATACCATTGAGGTTTTGTAAGTCTTGGTTTCATAAACAGAGCTTTCGTAACACAGCTTTCCTGATTGAAGGTTTAGTAATTCATTTTTCATATTGGAAGGTTTCGTATCTCAGTGGAAGAGGTTTCGTAACTCAGATTTTGAGTTTCGTAACACTGTTTTAGAGGTTTCGTAACACAGCCGTTGGGTTTCGTAACATTGTTTCATAGGTTTCGTATCTCATACTTTGGGTTTCGTAACACAGTTTAAGAGGGTTTCCGTATCTTCTTAATTCTGATAATTTGAGGTTTGTATATAAAGCTTCTTGTTACCTTAGACTTTTAAAACAAAATCCAAGGTTTAGTTTTTTCAAGGTTGCATCATTCAAAGTGTTGTAATACAAAACAAAGTTGTCATTGCTCGTTGACTTCACGATTACAAGACTTTATCTCTAAAATGATCCAAGTTTGTATTTTAATCATTCGATACAACATGTCTGCTTCAAATCAACAAACTTTAGCTAACTTATGAGCTAATGAAAGACCTTCAATGCTTGAGAAAGGGAATTATATTCCATGGGAGAGTAGGTTCAGAAGGTTTATGGATAATAAGCTCGAAGAGGGGGAGCGGATGTGGCATTCAATTGAAAAAGGACCTTATGTGAGGCCAATGATTCCTGATCCAGATGGTACTACGAAGCAGATAATTGAACCACTGTCCAAAATGACTGAGATAAACAAGAAGCAATACATTGCTAATGTGAAAGTCATGATATTTCTCTCTTTAGCAATTCCTAATGATATCTACAATCAGTGGATGCATAAATGCGACAGGAAATGTGGGATATGAATTTTCAAAGGTTGATGTATGGTATCGGGATGTTACTAATCAAGTTAGATACTCACGGAATCCAGGTATGAGTTTGACATAATTTGTAGCTAAGGAGGAGAATACGCTTGATAGCTGTGTATGATAAGTATTGGACAACGCTTGTGCAAGATTATGGATCGTAATAATGTTCATTTTTTCCTTTGCAATCAACACCTAAGTTACTATAATTGCTTGCAACCCGTACGTGGAGCAATATATTTACCATGGTTCGTCGAATCCTAAACAGGAGATATAGTTTTCATTATGATCAGTTGTATGATTCCTCTAGTGAAATTCGAACCACATATTCAGGCATCTCAAAGCAATGTGTGGCTTCAGGAATCATGATCCCTTAGCATTATTGATCATTCAAAAGCTTCTTCATAGTCTCATGCAAGTCCTTATATTTTAAATTCACCAACATACCATACTTGGTCACACATCTTTAGTAATTGTTTGATTATGAAGAAGATTTATCAAGGAGTTAAGGGGGATTCTCAAAAAGACAAGCTTACAACCGCATGACAAGGATCGTTTATAGCTCAAAATTGATTTGATCTTATATATCTAGGTATTGTACAATAAAAATGATTGATAACACGCATGCGGAATAATAAGAAACACAGTCAAATAGTTTATCACAAGGTTTTCTTTATGAATGTTGCCCTATGACCCCATAACTATTAATTTAGGGTACACCAACTAAACTATGGGTGTACTATTCGTCTCTTATCAGTCGAATTGCTATCTAACTTTCTAGACTCTCATTGGTGATGAGCTCTATTTTCTATAGCTTATCTAAAACTCCAGACGCCTACATCTCTGTTATATATAGAGATGCATAGGGGTTTACAAGGAAAACCCTTCATTAGCTTACATAGGAAGCTAACTTAATATTTCACATTAAGTCCTTGTTATTTCATCTTTCTTAAATTTTGCATATTTAGTTTTGTAATCATCAAATCTCAGATCCCAACAATCTTCCCCTATTTGATATTACAAAACAATCTTCATGTATGAAACAATCTTCAATGCTTCCCCTTGACTTAAGATCTTCTTGAACATGCCGCACTCCACACATAATAAGCTGCAAACCATATCTCTTGTAGTCTTCTTCCTTTTGTATCCTAATCTAATAGGGTCTTCTTTATGTAGATATGCAATCTTGTAAAACTTCCCCTCAAGTGGTGATGTTGAGGTAAACATTTAAATATAAAGCTTCCCTTAGAAACCAATATGTTTACCATCTTTGAATCTCGAACTCTGTAGGCTTTATGTAGTGATTTCTGATGATTGAAAACTAGTCATAACGAATTTGATGAAGACGTGAATCTCCCAAACTTGTGTATTTGTCTTTACACTATCCACGTGACGTCGATACTTTATAATAAATCTGTGAAATATAAGTAGACCGCAACCTCTTGACAAAAATCTCATCTTATATGGAGACACATATAAGTGATGAAAATGTGAGCATTGAGCACCCATATGAAAAATCACAACACTTTTGCTAGATTCTTGACAGTCTTCGTACACCATTGTAAGCACGAACCAAGTTATCTTTATAGTCATAGCCTGCAAAAACTATACTTTAAGATATGTTAAGACACACACCTGTGAAACCAACTACAACATCAAATAAGCAATAATCAATTGTCTTCGTTATCACCTCTTCAAATAATCTTCAAATCGAGCCATAAAATCAATAAGATTAAACTATTTGAAAAATAGTTCTATCGAAGATTCCAATCTATCCCGAAACAAAGTACTTGTTCCTTATATCGGTAAGCCTAGCTGTACAAACTGCTTTGTCGGGACGACTCTGGCAGTTACCTAAACTTCAAGTGTGCGCAGTACAAACATCCAACAAAACAGCAAAACTTTTCCGTCAGCAAGTGATACTAATTCAGTCACAATACTCTGTCTCCTTCCTCCCATAGCTGTTGTGACTCTTTGTCTGTCGCTGTTCCGTCGCTATTCCTGTCACTATACTCAACTGCAGTACTAATTACGAACCATGGCAGTATAAGTTTGTATATATAGCAGTATTAATTCTGCGAACAGTACTAGCACTAATAACGCAGCAGCATTATCATACCATTGACCAAACCAGGAGTACAAAGAAACTTTATATGGAGTAAATAAAATCCCTAAAAATCAGGAATTTATAAATCATACCAAATCTTGTTTCCATATATGCGTACCATATCACAACAGCTATATTTCTTTATATCACATCGAATAAATAGCACCTTATTGCTACTTTAACCACAAACCTGTTGCTTTAGAAATACGTCCAATACCCAGATTCAAAACAAAAATTGACACTGACTTCTTTGTACCTTTATAGCCTGCCGTAAACCAAAGAATTAGGGTTTTTGCTTCATAATAGATTCAATCCATTATTGACCATACCTGCTATGTATATCATATATTTGTCACGATCTAACAGTAGCACCAAAAAACTTCTGTAGATACCTTTCATCGATCAATCCATCACGTCTTAACTAAAACAAGTCAGTATATGTAGATAAGCCCTTAAAAATTTAGGTCTTCTTCACTTGAAGGACTCAACCCTGCTGATATAAGCGTGACCATTGATAATAAGTCACATCATACCATAACCTGATGCCTATGTTCAATTATGTTACACCAGAACCAATAGCTAAACTATGATACGAATACTAGTATCAACAACAAATCTGAAGATGATTCGGGTTTGTGAGAGTTTTGAGATCGTTAATCTAAACCTTAACAAGAACTGCTACATCCTGCTATTATTTATGATGATAATCATCATCTTTTCATATCAGAATCAAACATGTTTCTATTCTTCTTTCGTCATCAGATCACCACAAGCAGATTTAAAGCAATCTTTCATAAACAAGTCAAACCAGAAACATATTAGAACTAACCCGAGATTCGATCATTATTCATTAGTCCTGCTTCGAATCAGGATTTTCAAAAACCTAATCACATCCTGATCATCAAGAAAACCTGCTGAAATACTGTATTAATCTTGCTGCAATCAGAAACCAATTGCGTCATGACCATTAACATACCACAAACGCAAACGTCATCACAACAACAAACATACAACAGCCTTGACACCTTCTGTTTCATTATATTAGGGTTCTATTAAAAACCCTAGTTTCACCTATTTCGCCAAACACCAAAAAACGGAAAATGCATACGAATGAAAACATTGAATAATCCTAGATATCAAGAGTAACCTGCTCTGATACCAATTGATAAGATCGTTTGTAGCTCAAGATTGATTAGATCTTATATATCTAGGATGAACAATAACAATGATTGATAACACGCAGCGGAATAATAAAGAACATAAGTCAAAAGTATCACAAGCGTTTTCTGTATTGAATGTTTCTTATAATTACCCCAATATAAATTTGTGGTAGGATTATAAAAAAGACTCGGTCACCCCCGTGTATCTTTAGTATAGCATAGCTCGTAGTTAGAAAGAATCATTTGTATATATACCCCTTCCCACCCATGGGAAGGGGTTGGTTGTTCTTTTCATGCTAACACATACTCTTGTACTTTATCTCTCTAGAAAAACATCTTTCTCTCTCTAAGATTAATTAGCCAACCCATCATCTTTGCTAGTGTTATGATATTCATGTACGTACTACAATTGGTATCAGAGCACATGGGATGATTAGCTAGATTGTGTGTGCGTTTCCTTGGTTAGTTTAGATCAAAAGTGTGGTTTTAGAAGGTTTATGGTTTTATTCTTGACACTCTTTGATTCTCATGTTTGTAATGCTAAAGTTAGTGTTTTTATAGTTGTTATAACTTTCTAGGACCAAGTTGTGCAAAAGAAACCAAGTGAAAACGTTCAAAAGGGTGATTTTTATGGGTTTTTAGGTGAAAAAGTTCGTTATTCGTCGTTGCGTTTTGACCGTCTGTGACATTCTTGTTGCGTTTTGTGCTAAAGTAAAAGCATAATTGCGTTTTGATCATTGCGTTTTGATTAATAGGTTGCGTTTTGATCTTTGCGTTTTGACCTAGAGGTTGCGTTTTGGTTATTGCATTTTGGTCGTTGCATTTTGACTACAGGTTGTGTTTTGAAGAATTTTGTTGTGTTTTGACTAGGGGATATTCTGCCCAATTTTTTAATTGGTTGCGTTTTGATCAAATCGCAACGTTACATTTTGAT
Source organism: Tanacetum coccineum (assembly GCA_026074375.1). NCBI lineage: Eukaryota > Viridiplantae > Streptophyta > Magnoliopsida > Asterales > Asteraceae > Tanacetum > Tanacetum coccineum. The sequence continues at coordinate 13,920 of BQNB010018856.1, read as the reverse complement.
AAAACCTTAAGAGTCTCCGTTGCGTTTTGACTTGAGACTCTTCGTTGCGTTTTGATAACTCTCATTGCGTTTTGAGAACACTTTATTGCGTTTTGACCCAAAACCTCACTGCTTTTTGACAAAAAACATCACAACCTAAAGTTAACATAATCAACCAAACCCAATCACAAAACACACAACTATCACCAATCATAATCAATCATCAAATATACAAACAACACTAATCAATCTCTAACCATCCTTATCATATCCCCCAAAATAACAACAATTCACAACAAAACATCTTTCCCACCATATCCTTAATTCACCCTCCTAATAATCACCTATCAAATCAACATACCCTTACACCCTCAAAACATACTTTTAACTTACCATTTATCTTTCCACAAACCCTACCCCATCATCCTTCCAAAACTCATTTCAACAACAAAACACACATAATAATAATAATCTCTCTCACCCCAATCCCATTAAACACCCAATACAAACATAATATTACCCCCTCAACTGATCCAAACTGCCTCGACACCATTACAATAGATTACACTTGTGTGTGTCCAAGTAGAACACTCGCCTCAACACCCTCCAATGTGTGTTGTGTGTGTGTACGATTGTTATATTAAGTTAGACAATCTCTACCCGAGATTATGTGTGTAGTACAAATTAGAGGGAGTTGTGTGCTACGCAATCACGCCACACCTTCATATAGAGAGAGAGATATATAGAGTATACCACTTCCTTCTCACCCCCCCCCCCTCCTCACCTCCGCCGAGCTTCTTTATTGGAAGATACTCACTAGATAGTAATAGAGATGAGAGAGTGTGTGTATGTACTATTGATATTTTAATTCAACTGAAGAGATACTAGATCTCGTCTTCGCTAGAGATTCTACAATCCCATGATGAGAGAGAGAATTGCTCTCGCTTCCATCGCTGTGTGTGTGTGGTGTGTGTGTGTAGTACTTATATCTCTCGTCGATTATAATTCGATTGTTGTGTCCCCCCTCGTTATCTGCTCAGATCATCTATAACCCCCTCCATTCTCTGCGCTCTCTACTCTATCGTGTCGCCAGCTACTAAACTCCTCATATATATATAGTTGTCTTATCACACTCTCTACACGCGCTCTCTCTCTCACACCCTCCCCAATTCAAATCCTTTTTATACCCCCTGATTTTCTACAATCTATTACATTTATTCATCTATATCTTTATGTCATATGTAGAGAGAGATATGTATCAACACTACCACTGCCACCCCAAAACCAACTACCATTATACTATTATATTCGTCACACACTGAATATATAGATATCCCCCACTCCGACCGCACACACACTCCCCTCACCCAACACTTACCCCCCGCCATCACGTCCCCGTCAATATATATATCCCATCATCATCGCTCTATATCAGACAAATCTATAGAGTGAGTAGATACTCCCCCCCCTATATACTCACTGTCATGTATCTCCTAACACTTCTCCCCCTCCCCCATCACCTCACCCCCCCAAAAAACCCATATCAACCACCTAGATATATATCTCTCTCTCGCTCCCTCTCTCTGTGCCTTGATCTTAAGTATTGATATTCTATCTCTATCACCACTCCTCTCTTCTCACTACCAGAGAGATACCTGCACATCTAATACCTCCACCACACTACACGTGTCACTCCACTCCACCACACCAGTGCCCCTCTCTCTCTGCTCGCTCGACACGCACTCACACACATACTCACACACATCTCACTCTGTAACTGCGTCCACCCACTCTCAATCATCACTAGAGACCTCATCTAGCGTTTCATAATGTTTTTCCCTGATTATCACTATCTTTTTACACGACTGATATATATATATAGACTACCATATAGAGACGATATTTTACATTTCTATTGATCATATAGAGATCTAGAAGTGTGTGATACACCTCTGTGCCCACACAGCCCTCCTCAATCTCCTTTCAATTAACCAAACACAAATATATCTACTGATAATGTTAAGGAACTCCCAATCTCAGCTCTCTCTCAGCTCTCGCGTGTTCTAGTGATATAGTGTCACTCCTCTACTCTGCCCCTATATATATACCAGATACATTGTGTCGGTATATAGAGCTGTCTCACTCTCACTCACACTAGATAAGATGTATGTATTGTGTTGTATCACACCCACCTCAAGCTCGCTATATAACCATTAGTTCCGATATTTATCACCTATCTGTGTGTGTGAGAGGCTCCCCTCTACAAAAAATATATATAGATATACCAACCACCTATATAATATATGAATTTTACACCCACCTACCAACCCCCCCCCACCAATGTGCACAACACTCACACAATATCACCAAATATGTCTGTGTATATACATCTATAGAGATAGAGATATAGATATAATATCTTTTTTCTCTATTGATTTTAACAGTTAATCGTAGACTTTTTGATGTAGTTTGAGTATTTTATATCTCTAGGGTGTTTTATGGTGCTTTATTGTGTGTGTGTGTGTTTATCATACTCTGCTGACTCACCCTCATCATATCTGTGTGTGTGTGTGTGTCTCTTTATATCACAAAGTAGATATACTTCAATCACATCTCACACGCGCTCTCTAATAATTTGTGTTCGCAGCGTATATGCACATCTCAGATGTAAGATGAATGTGGTGTAATTGAAATTTGTGTGTAACTAATTTATTTGAAATTTCACATGTGTGTGTGTGTATTATCTCACGCTATGTGTGTGTGTGTGTTCCCACTCTGCGCTATGTGTGTGTGTGTGTGTGTGTGTGATGCTCTCGCAGCGCTCTCTCGCTCGCGAGAGAGAGATTTGTATGTTAATAGTGTTCATGACGCCCAACTAGGATTCCCCCTCTTGCAGATTAAGAGATATGGGAGAGAGAGTGTGCAGCGCGCGCGCGCGCTCGCTTGCGCGCGCCTCTATGGAATGTGCATGTGTGTGTGTGTGTCGCTCTATCTCAGCTCTCGCTACGTCTCGAGAGTGCGGTCGGTAGCGATGAGGACTGGAGAACCATCCCTACCCCCCCTCCCCCGTACCCCTTCCGCACCCATCCTAATGGGCTGTGAGTGAGAGAGCTAGAGGAATTGTTGTTTCCTTTTATAGCCCCCCCCCTCTCCCCCCCCGCCCTCATGTTGGTTTTCTTTTATGGCTTTGATTTGTTTATGAAAGTTTGCTTTAAATCTGCTTGTGGTGATCTGATGACGAAAGAAGAACAGCAACATGTTCGATTCTGATATGAAAAGATGATGATTATCATCATAATTAACAGCAGCTTGTAGCAGTTCTTGTTAAGGTTTTTTAACGATCTCAAAACTCTCACAAAACTCTAATCATCTTCTGATTTGTTGTTGATACTTGGTATTTGATCATGGTTAGCTATTGGTTCTGGTAACAATAATTGAATGGAGGCAGCAGGTATTGGTATGTTGTGACTTATTATCATGGTCATGATTTTATCAGCAGGGTTTGAGTCTTCAATGAAGAAACCCTAAATTTTTAGGGCTTATCTTCATATATATGTTGTTTTGAGTCAAGACGTGGTGGATTGATCGATGAAAGGTATGTACAGAAGTTTGTTGGTGCTACTGTTAGATCGTGATAAATATATGATATACATAGCAGGTATGGTCTTAATGGAGTTGTAATCTTTTATGAGCAAATAAACCCTAATTCTTTGGTTTACGGCAGGCTATTAAATAGGTCAAAGAAGTCAGTGTCAATTTTTGTTTGTATTCTTATTTTTTTTTCTTTTTTTTGGGTATTTGGACAGTATTTCTAAAAGCAACAGGTTTGTGGTTAAAGTAGCAGTAAGGTGCTATTTAATCATGTGAATATAAAGGATATTACAGGCTGTTGTGATATGGTACGCATATATGGGAACAAGATTTCTACCATGATGAAGTTATTAAGACTATTTGATAGGCTCAAAAGACTTCAAAGTTGAAACGTGGGCTTCAAGGTTATCAAAAGTAGATTAAGATATTTCGTTGGGCAAAAGCAGATTGGATTCACGTATGCAAGGACTGAAAGTTGTTAAACTATTTTTGCCATGTACTACTACTATTCGGGTACAAATAGTGGTTGATGTTGTTTGTGTTAATACTGCCATGCATATAAGTACTGTTCACGTTTTTGGTACTGTTCGAACATGTTTCTACTGTCTCTGCATCTTAATGATGTTCGAAGTAACTTAATGCTGCCCAAGGAAGGTTAAAACTGATTGCTTTGTCCGAGAAAGAGTTTATACTGCTAATGTTGTCCGATAAAGTAGTTTGTACTGCTAGCTTCGTACGATATCAGATAGTACACGTCGTTTGGTTTTTGGATGGATTTGGATCTCGGACAGAACTATTTTTCAAATAGTTTATTCTTATTAATTTTATGGCTCGTTTTGGAGATTATTTGAAGAAGTGATTACGAAGACAGTTGATTATTGCTTATTTGATGTTGTAGTTGGGTTTCACAGGTGCGTGTCTTATCATATCTTAAAGTATAGTTTTGCAGACTATGACTTTAAAGATAACTTGTTCGTGCTTACAATGTTGTGACGAAGACTTGTCAAAATCTAGCAAAGGTGTGTGATTTTTCTTATGGTGCTCAATGCTCACATTTGCTATCACTTAGTATGTGTCTCATAGAAGATGAGGATTTTGTCAAGAGGTTGCGGTCTACTTATATTTCACAGATTTATTTATAAGTTCGACGTCACGTGGATAGTGCAAGACATAAGACACAAGTTTGGGAGATTCTACTTCTTCATCAAATTCGTTATACTCGGTTTTCTTCATCAGTGATCACTACATAGAGCCTACAGAGTTCGAGATTCAAGAGATGGTAAACATATTGGTTTCAGGGGAAGCTTATTGATTAAATGTTTAACCATCTACATGCACCACTTGAGGGGAAGTGTTTACAAGTTGCATATCTACAAGAAGACCCCTATTGGATGATTACAAAAAGGGGAAGAAGACTACAGAGATATGATTTGCAGCTTATTTATGTGTGGTGACATGTTCAAGGAGATCTTAAATCAAGGGGAAGCATTGAAGATTTTGTTTCATTCAGGGAGATGATTACATCTCAACTTCAGGGGAAGCTTTGGCTTTATGATGAAGTTCGTACAAGACTTTGTTTGTTTTGTCATCATCAAATAGGGGAAGATTGTTGGGATTCTCGATTTGATGAGACAAAGTGAATAAAAGAATGAAACAAGATGGAAACAAGAAGGACCAAAATTGTCATCATGAAGTTCTACAAGATGTAGAAGAAAATAAAGATTGGGTCAAAATAAGATAAGAATGAATATTAATGAGAAGATAATTAATTTATTCTCTCATTAATATATTAATTAGTTTCCTTGTAAGCCTAGGACTCCTTATGCTATAAAAGGAGGTCCAGGCATTTAGATATCCATCCATAGAAAACTAGAGCTCTCCCAATGAGAGTCTAGATAGTTAGATAGCAAGTCGACTGATGAGAGTCGAATAGTACACCATAGTTAGTTGGTGTAGCCCTAAATTATAGTTGGGGTAATAGGGAAACGTTCAATAAAGAAAACCTTGTGATAACTTTGATTGTGTTCTTTATTATTCCGCTGCGTGTTATCAATCATTGTTATTGTTCATCCTAGATATATAAGATCTAATCAATCTTGAGCTATAAACAATCTTATCAACCCTTAACACCAGATGGGAAACAGGCATTGAAAGAAAGGGTGTTCGGTTGGCTGAAGGAAGGGATGATCAGAAAGGTTCAACACCCCGAATGGGTCGCTAATACAATACCTATTAAGTTAGCAAACGGAACTTGGAAGGTGCAAGTGGATTACTCTAGCCTTAATAAAGTATGTGCTAAGGACATATGCCCCTTTCCGGAGGAAGGGGAAGAACTAGCATCATTGATGGAATACCCGTACAAATGTTTCCTACGACTCTTGAAAGAATACAGCCAAATAAGAATGGCAGAGAATGACGAAGAGAAAATTGGGTTTCATACGAAAAATGGGGTATACTGTTTCACCCACATGCCGAAAGGATTAAAAAACTCGACGGAGACACATCAAAGGATGATGGATAAGGTCTTGACCGATCAAAGGGGGCGAAACGTGGAAGTATACCTGGAAGAAATAGTGGTGAAAAGAAAAAACGAACAGAGCTTAGTTCAAGACGTCGAAGAAACACTCAGAAAGTTAAAAAGTGTGAACATCAAAATTGATCCGAACACGTCCTCGTTCAGAGTAGAAGAAGGAAAGTTCCTTAGCCATATAGTGACAAAGGAAGGAGTAAGAGCAGATCCAGAGAAAGTGCATACAATCATCCGGAGTCCCACCTCAAAAAGTCCAAGCCAAATACGAAGTTTATTCCTGCAACTGACAACCATCAGCAAGTTCATCCCTAAACTTGTGGAGCTCAAGTACCCCATTAACAAGGCATGCATAAGGATGGATGCAGCGGTAGGCTTTGGCTGGACGAATAAGGCCAAAGAAGTCTTCCAAAGGATAAAAAGAAAATTAAACAAATTGCAAACGTTGGCTATCCCAAAGGAAGGAGAAAAGCTGATGTTATGCCTACGACATAGAAATGAGACGATAAGCTATGTTCTAATGGTAGAAAGGGAAGGAGTCCAAACACCTGTCTCTTATGTAAGCCGATCGCTTCAAGGAATGGAGATATGCTACACCCCTACGGAAAAAATTATGCAAGCTTTGATTCACACAACAAGATCCTTGAGGACAACCTTCAGAAAACACAAGGTGGCAGTGATAACCGATGGACCAATAGAGGAAATACTGAAGCTCTCCGAAAGGAAAGGACGATTAGCAAAATGGGCTGCCAAAATATGAACGTATGACATCTCGTACTTCCAAAGAAAGGAGGCCGAAGGATCAGTAGTGAAGAAATTATTTTGACAGGGAGAGAAAGTGTAGAAAACACGAGGTGCAAATGAAGGAGAAACGTCCAACTTAAACAAGGAGCTTCAAGTAAAAATAATCCCAACACCAAGGGCCTAGAGGTTATACTTGGGCAAAGAAAGAATCAAAGAAGGATCGGGTGTAGGGATAATCCTAGTCAGTCCCGATGAAAAGATGCACTCGTATGCCATCCGCTTGAAATTCAATGCATCCGATCATGCCATGGATTGTGAGGCACTATTGGCCGGACTAGTCGCCTTTGTTAACAAAGGTATGAAAGACTTGCACGTCTTCATTGACACACTAACATTAGTTGCTCAGATAGAAGGAAACCACACGCCAACAACAGAACAGGAAAGGAAGTACAAGGAAGAAACCATGGATGCAACAGCCCCATTCCACAGGTTTCGGATCACACATCTTCCAAAAATCTTGAACTCCAAAGCAGAAACGTTAGCAGGGTTGGCAACCATAAAGTTGGAATTTCTCAATCAAGAAGTATCGGTAGGTATCAAAACAAGAGCATCGGTGGATGAGATAAGCAACAGTAAGAAGGAAAAAGCGGCCAACAATGTACCAGGAACAAAGCCAAACTACAATTGAGAGACAAGTGCAAGTAATTGAACAAACTTGTAATCGTAAAGTAGCATTATGTAACCCATCCGAGGTAGCCATTTTCAAAGTGTTAGCTCACCTCGGAGGGCTCCTCTATTTTTATATCTAAGTATTTGATTTTTACCTTAACATGATAAAGTCAAATTCTATTGGATAAGTAACAATGATGCAAACACGAAGCATGGTAAGCTCTGGATGGCTCGCTACCTCCGGATAATGATAAAGGAACACACTTACCCTATAAATACAAAACACATATGGGAAGGCTAAGTTAAAACATGAAAATTTAGCATAAGGCCTAAGGAGGAGACGCAATGATCCCCTCCTTCCAAGCAAGCAACACCAATGAACAACAACGTCATGGACAGAACACATACCAACTAATGAGGAAGGAAATACGAGCAACCTGTAATGTGTACAAACATTACTAATAAACATTTGCTCCGGTATATGAATTGATCCAGATGTGATCATCCGAATCATACAAAAAACATATAATAGGAGCAAACATAAGGCGTTTGGGGCATAAACCAATGCTAAAGTGCTAGATACAAACGTATAAACATTACAAACAAGCTATGGGAAACACACTAGCATACCAAAGAGTGGATTATATTAAAAGGGAAATTATATTACAAAGTACCTATTACAAGTCGAACGAAGCCAGCAATACAATTAACCGAACGTAGTCGGTAGTTACATAAAAATGAAAGTAAAACAACACTTAATGAGCTAGTAACCAGGCAAGTTCAAAAGCTAGGCGTGACAGTATGATCTCTGCTTTGGAAAGCAATATTTAGCCCATTGAACCTACGAAGGCTTGACCAGCTATACTAAAGGTCCCAGGGGGGAAGCCATTTGGCCTAGGGCAGGTGGCATGACTCAGGATCCGCTGGATGGACAACCACACATCTACAGTCGGTTTGCCCCAAGCTCGGAGCAACAAGTGTTCTCTGGCATACCACGCGCCCCTCCCCTAATAGAAAATGGACTTACAAAAAAAAGAAAGGGGGAAAGGAAAAACTAAGTCTAAACCCCAAAAGGTTAGCAGTAGCCTCTTCATCAGCAGCGGAAGAGGGCAAGGAACCATCACCTTTTTCACCAGCGAAAAGGGACACAACAACATCACTAAGGCTAGAGGAAACACACCCCGACCCTACCATGGTCACTTTAGCAACATCATCAAAAACATGAGAAGTACTAGTGTGGAGGTTGTGAAGACTTCACAGGAAGCTTTACAATCCCCTAGGCAGTGTACCTAGTCGTTATAGTGTAGTATAGGCAAGACTCGACGGTTGTTATCGTTCTCTAGGGGAATAGGTTGGGAAGGCTCGAACACGGTCTAACAGAATTCTAGGGGTGAGAGAAGATTCTTTTTGTGTTTTTATATTTTTAAGAAAGAAAGTAAATATCATGGTTTTAAGAGGTTGGTTTGTTTTAGCTAATTAAACTAAATATAATCTAAAATACTAGTGATAACTTTATGATAAAAAGATGTATTTACCTAATCATGCACTACTCCTCAGATTGCTTCTCCTAGATCTGTTGCTTTGTCACACTTGTGATGATCTGTGTAAATATTTCCTAAGTCATGAACGAGTTATACAAACCCGCCGTCTATTTAATATTCTGTTAAAGCAACGCACAAGTAAGGTAGTAAGAAGACTATTACAAGGCTCCTAAGAGTATATTAAATGCATGTGAAATATCCTAAGAGGGATCAACCATATTAGGGCTAAGGTAGTATGAAGACTGTTACTGATGGTATCCTTTCTACACACTCGCGTTTCTTTATGCCAATTTAATATCTTATGGCTAGTTTTCTAGAGCCTAACGCACACATCCATCAACAAGAAGCAACATCAAAAGGATCTACAACCTAAGTTTCATGCAATCATAAGTAAATACAAAGGAGGGTTTAGCCTAGCATGTTATAAAGAAAGCAAGAGCATAAATCAATCACACAACACATAGACATATTGAATGATTAATGATAAACAATCTTACTTGATTAAAACATGGATTGAAGGTAGTTACAATAGGGTTTTGAGGCCCTAAAAATGACCTAAAAAACTGCTAGAAAAACTAGGGTTCGTCTCCCAAAAGTTATACAAAGTTACACACTTAAAACCCTAAAATTGGTTTTTTATATATAGTGAAAACGGCGCGACGGCGTCGCTTTAAAGTTGTGACGCCGTCGCCATGTGGATGATTCTAGATCCTCTTTAAGTCAGACACGTCCTGACGCTGTTGCTGGATCTCTGACGTCGTCACGATGAAGATCCTAACGCCGTCGCTTTATAATGACGACGCCGTCTCCACGCTCTATATGCACAATTTATCATGATTTTTGGTGTAGAGTCATAATCTTGTCCGTTTCTTCTCCAAATGAGCCCAAGTCATGTGTATTTCCTCCAAATGCCATCTAAGTGCTAAAAACCTGAAAGCAAATGACTAAGCACATAATCTGGGCATATTTGCATGATTTAGGGGGTTAAATGGCCCCAAAAAAGTGTATAAAATGACACCTCATCAAATGCCTTTACACTTGGGATTTGCTTGTTCTCAAGCAAATGGGTTTTTCTACCTAAACAATAGCAATATTAGTGTCATTTAACCTACTCTTTAAAAGCATTTTACAACACAATCTTCTAGACCTCATAATTAAAAGCACGAAAAGCATATACTAGCACAAGTGTTTGGGATTCTCTCTTTCACTCGGGTGTATAATAAATTATAACAACTATGGGAAACAAAAAATCAACACTCATTACCTGTCATAGCATATAAATTACCATAGGCTTGGTAAAGGATCAAAACCTTCACCGTTAGGCGCAAGTACTAGTCATTACTGTCAAAGAGGTCTTTTTAAAGGGTTGTGAGGTGTAGGTGTAAGATAACATTAACGAAAACGGAAACAGATGGGATATATTTGGGTGGCTTTGGGTGAATTTGGGGTGAAAGGGTTAGTTAATTATTTATAAGAATACACGTTGATTTGGTTGCTAAGCCAAGACTCGGACAAAGATATACAAACTCTACACAACTCTACATCAATCTCTTTCTTTTTATTTCTTGACTCTATGATAAACATAAACATAAGCAAATGGTAGGCCGTACACATTTTTTTCACTCT
>BQNB010018855.1:3221-62772 GCA_026074375.1 Tanacetum coccineum | reverse complement strand
AAATCCTTACGGAATACTTATTACTATACTATTATTGATATTATCCTTACATATGTATCGGGATGAATCAATTTTTGGCGCCGCTGCCAGGGAGGTGTGTGCGATTATCGTGTTTACGTTTGAAGATTAGTGTTTGAAGACCCTTCCTTGTGAAGTTATCGCTTTCTATTGTGAATTTTTCTTCTTATTATAAAAATATAGAAATAAAAAAATATTTTACACTTCTATTTTTATTTTCTTTTAATATTAAAAATAACCGTTTGTTAATTGTCGTTTTGGCTCATCTTTAGTTAACAAACTAAAAGAGAGATATAAGGAGGGTCGATCCTACGAACTTCGACCCAAAAGGAAAAGGATTTTAAAAACGCTTCGCGCTTACCCGCTCCTCCGCTTCTTTGTGCATTTTCTAGAGAGCTACCATGCACTATTGACTTTCGGTTACCAAAAATATTCTTCTTTCTTATTTTTATTATTATTTTTTTCTTTATATATTATTTGTAAAATCTATAAATATTCTTTTCTATCCTCTTATCTATTTAATTCTTTCTCTTACCCTTCTCTATTGTTTAATTCTTATGGCGTCGCTCGACTATTGTTGTATCTGTAAAGATCAGATGAGTAATGATCGGATATTTTGTCGACCATGTATGTGTGAGCGGTGTAGAAAAAATTATACGGATAGATTTTGTTCTATATGCTGTTTTGAATCTGGAAATGCATTCATTGATGATCTTTCGAATTCTTCTGACCGTCCTCCACAACCCCAAAATCGCTCTTTTGAGTTAAATGGCGATCCACCTCAAGTTCCGTTTGTATACAATCAGGACCCGTGTTTCAATTAAAACTTTGATAATAATTTTCCACGAACTTCACCAAGTTTTCCACAAAATTACCTTTGTTGTGAGAACTGCGGGGTTCCTCATGAGACTTTCTAGTGTCAACCGATGAACCAAAATATCAATAATTCTAATTCTTCCGGTTTTGATCAAATTCAAACATCAACCTCCTGAGGAAAGCGTTAAAATTTTTGAAAAGCAACTAAAAACTGTAGTGATATACGCTTTGGAAGGAGTGATTCAACTTCCTTAAGAAATGAGTGTGGAAATTTTGCAAGCCAGAGAAAACCTAATGAAATCTATACAAACCTTTTTAAAGAAGTTTAATCATATATCTTTTAGAGAAACGTCAAAGGTTTTATCATTAGCTTGGGAGAAATTTTTTGAAATTCAGCATGCTTTTAGGGAAAAACAACATCAACCAGAGGATATACAAGAATTGCTTCGTAAACTTCTTAAAGATTTGCAAATTATAAATGAGGAGCTGGCAGAATATATTAATTCTCTGAGTTGGAATCGTCCTGCCTTCTACGACGATGATGATGAGTACACTATTCAATATAGAGAATATTTAGAGAATTCGTCTTATGCAATCACACCCGATTTATCAACCAAGGAACCCGGTAACTCTCTAAGTATGGGGGACGAGCATCTTAGCACTATTCCGGAAACGGAATCAGACGAAGTAATAAATTCTGGTGTTGAAGACCTTGTCCCAATCCCAAGTGAGTCCGAGGGTATTTTCGACAATATGTGTGATAAAAATCACTTTGATGCCAAGTCTGATCTTATGGAATCTTTGCTTAATCAAGATACTTCGATTTTTTATTCTCCTAATATTGACTCTCTTCTCGAGGAGTTCGCCGGTGAACTCGCTCCTATCAATCCTATTTCGCCGGGAATTCATGAAGCTGATTTTGATCCAGAAGAAGATATTCGTCTCGATGACCAATTGTTTTATGATGATACTTCGAGTGATGACGATTATTTTGAGGACATCGATTACGTTGAGGCATCACCTCTCGATTTCGAGCTCGTCAGCTTAGAGGAGGTGAAGGACGATATACTTCGTGAGAAATTATTGAATATCAATCTTCTTATTGCTAAAATCAAATCTTTGAATGACAACCCCACTCCTGATCGTGTGCTCAAGTCTCCTTCCCCATTTCTTATCCCCGTTGAGGATAGTGACTCTTTCTTTGAGAAGTCCGATACTTCTCTCTCTTATAATTCTTTACCCGAATTCGAGACTTTTAGCGATCATACGGAAGAGACAAGTAGTGGTAGTACCACTACTCATGCTGATAACTCTCTTCCCGAGTATGATTTGTTTCTCTTTGAGATTGAGCCCGATCAGGGTGAGTTGACTAGCGTTGTTATGGAAGATATTTTGGGAGAACCTCGTGTTCATGTGCCTAATGTGTTACCCACCCATCCCACCTTATCTGATTCGACTTCATTCCTTCTGACGATTCCCTCGGATCCGATCTTAAAGTTTCTTATCCTTTCGGAACTAGAAATAAGATATTTGATCCGAGGATATTCTTTGAAGTCCAATCCAAGAGATTTCTATCTCGGGATACTTTTTCTATCTCATTTATCCGTAATCCTCTTTATCCAGTGATTGAGATCGTGCTTCCATTTTCATCCAAAAATAAAGACAAAGTTTTCAATCCTAGTATTCTTTCTTCTAATCTCTTATCTCATTAGGGCAAAATAACTTCTGATTTTTCTGAGTGCCCGATGATGATTTCTGGAGGGGACATTCCTTTCTTGGATGTTCCTTATCTCCATTTCTATCCCCCTTGACCAGCTCAAGTATGGGGGGTCGAGTCAGGCTCGTGACTCGGTTAACAAAAACAAGCGCTTCGCGGGTGGCAACCCATGCTTATCCCTAGTATTAGTATATTTATGAATAAGTGTGATGTGAAGAGGCTCGCCTCTTCCTTTCTCATTGTGGTTTTATGTCCAGGATTGCCCAGATTTTGAAGGCTCTCGTGCTCATGGTTTTGTCCATTCATACACTCGAGCTTCATATCCCCAACTTCATTTAGGGAATCCAATATCCAAATCTTATCGACTAACGTTTATCTTTAGCATAATTAATAAACGACTTTAGATTTGTGTAGAGACCCTGCCTAAAACATTGATGACAATGTTTCGTTCTAGTATGGGGGAATCTATCGATTTGATTATACCTGCGACCGTTGTTCTCACGTAACCCGTTTTTCCACCAAAAATATGTGATTTATGTGAAAATAGCAAAATTTTAAAATTTTTTGTGCATGATAAAGTGAAAAAAGTGATAAATGTTGGAATAAAGTGATGAAATAAGTGTTGTGACACAAATAAAGGTGAGAACGAGAAATAAATTTTGATCCGACCGGTTTTATACCTTAGCTTTTTTCCTTAACATATTTAAATCGAGTTTGTTGCTAGTCTTATGTAGGCTTATCCATTATGCCGAACTCGATTTATTAGAATTAAGATTGTTGCCAGTCTATGTGACTTGTTAAAGTGCCGATCTTAATTCGCTAGGCTAAGCATTCGCAAGTCTCTTTCTTAGAGATTTTAAATTACGAAGAACGAGAAATGATAGAGTCGAGTATAAGTCATGATATTAAGCGTGGAATAGTTGGTTTTCTTTAGAGCTTATAAGTATTAATTGTGGCTTTTTCTCCCATTAGTTTGTTTCACTTGTATATTAATAATGTTTAATAAATAAGGTTGTCCGGTTCAACATAATTTTTAGTAACTTTCCACTAACTTTGAAGACGATGCCAATAAAATAGGTACACATCGGGATTCGAAATTTGGCATACTATATATATCATATGAATAATTTCTTTACTTACACCTTAAAGAGCCTTAGGGTGTATGGTGCAAGTAGAGTTAATCATGAGATTACTTATGCCTTAAAGAGCCTAAGGGTATATGGCGTAAGTGATTAAATTATTCATGCCTTAAAGAGCCTAAGGGTATATGGCGTAAGTGATTAAATTGTTCATGCCTTAAAGAGCCTAATGATTGAATCATGTTTAATAAATGATTTGTTTGTACCTTAAAGAGCCTTAGGGTATATGGTGCAAATTAAATCTCACTTGATTTATGTCTTAAAGAGCCATAGGGTATATGACGTAAATCAAGTTAAATAAATAAGTAGCCTAATAAAAGCCAAATTTTGGTCACCTCGATTTGGACCTTATTGGTTTTCAAGGATAGGGGTAGAAGCTAAATTTTAAGCTTCAACCGTCCCACTTTATTTTCGAATTTAATAAATATCGAAATAAGTCTTAAAGAGCCTTCGGGTATATGACAAAAATAAAATTTTGAGATATAAAAATAATTAGGAATAAGGGAGAAAAAAGTAATACACAATTAGTATTTATGAGTAGTGTTAGTATCATGACTTATATTTGACAATGATCTTGTTTTTAAGCTTTTATTAGAATGGAGAAAGCTGACAAGTTGGGGACGATGAATTTATTTTGCTTATTCCATGATCCTAAGTATTATTAAAGAATAATGAAAACACAATGTTATGAAGTGTTGAAGTATGGGAAGTTATGAAAAAGCATAAAAAATGGAAAAATGTAGAAAATGGAAAACGGAGCTTTTGAGAGGTAATGTTTCTTTAATCCATTAAGATGATTACTTAGCTACTTTTTGAGGTAATTAATCAAGGGGGATTAAGATTTTTTAGTTTTTCTAAAAGTGTTATTTATAATATTGCGTGAGGACACGGCCATACTTGTATGGAAGGAATTTGGTATGTTGGCTACTTTACACTTCTTTTTTTTACCATGAAAAAACGAACCATAAAGACCAAAAAACAGTGTCACTGGACTCTGTTCTAGCCTTTTGATTTTTTGTTATGAGGTTTTATGTTGGATTATCTTGTCGAATTGTTTGAATCGTGCAACGACAAATACTAAAGGATTAACAAATGCATAGTGACAAAGAAGAGAATTACAAACCAAGTCCAAACAGAGGAAGGATTAAGTTTGTGAGGAATGATAGGCCACGGATTATTTACAAGACCTTTTACGTACTTCAGCTGATGTTTTAGGTGGTGGCAGTTTTGGATCGTCGTACAAGGCTGCATTGGATGATGGTCCAGTTGTGGTTGTCAAGCAGTTTAAGGAGATGCATAATGTGAGAAAAGAAGAGTTTTATGTGCATTTAACAGGGTTTGGAAGATTCTCACACCCCAATTTGCTTTCCATTGTAGCCTTCAATTAGAAAAAGGATGAAAAGCTTTGGATCATAAATTATGCACAAAACGGGAGCTTGGCCAGTCACCTTCATGGTATGTTAATTGCTTAAACTGATCAAGTTACACATTATCTATAACGCGTCAAATGGGTAAGCTTAAGTAAAATATTGTGGAAAA
This sequence comes from Tanacetum coccineum, assembly GCA_026074375.1. Lineage (NCBI taxonomy): Eukaryota > Viridiplantae > Streptophyta > Magnoliopsida > Asterales > Asteraceae > Tanacetum > Tanacetum coccineum. The sequence goes on along the minus strand of BQNB010018855.1, from coordinate 57,543 downwards.
CTAGAAGGGGGTTGAATAGTTTTGAATCAATTACTGAGATAAGCCAAAAAAATTCCAACTTTTTTTGAGCGATTTTGTTTTTTCCAAATTTATTTTGCCCGACTTCGCGACTCCATACAAAAGTTGCCACGCGTCCTGTTTTTCCTCGAAAATGCCCGACTTTTTATGTTTTTTGCCCGACTTTAGTGTTTTTACCCGAAAAAAGCAAAAAGTCGGGCATTCGCGCAACCTATTTTTGGAAGTTCTACCTAAATGGCCTATTAGTTGGAATTAAGGATCTTCTCGGCCTATAACAGTAAATGGCCCAATAGTTTTACCAATTAATAGTTTCGTTTTAAAATGAATTGTGTTAAGTATTTGAGAAAATATTTAAATTTGGATAATGATTATATACATATAGATCTATATAAATAATAAATTAACGAGAGCGATAAATAAAAGTAAAGGTATAGCCATGACATAATTATTTATAGTGGTTCGGCTACAAGGACTCCTTCCTTGTCCTACTCTACTCCTCGAGTACCCAACTCGAGAGTTTGTAAACACTACATCCACAAGCTCCTTATTTTGGCGAAGAAGCCTCACAACGTTGCTTAGACTTTATCCGGTACTAAGCTAAATACCGAATCCTATCACCGGTAGAACCAACCCGACGTCGCTTACACTTTATCCGGTACAAAGATAAATACTGAGTCCTAACACTGGTAGAACCAACCTTACGTCGCTTACACTTTATTTGGTACAAAGCCAAATACCGAGTCCTAACTTCGGTAGAACCAACCCTATCTAGTCTACATTTTATGAGAATGGTTTTTATGTTTACAATGAATGAATGATGATCAAGAATTATTAGGAAGATCTTGATGTGATGAGAGATCCTTACAACAAGTAAATTTGAGGCTTAATCTCGTATGCATGACTTGGTTACATCTTCTCCTAATAAGAAAATCACCAAAAATAAAACATGAAAGAGATCTTGATCTGAGATCAATGATTATAGAATGCAAGAGAGAATGTATGAGAAAATGGATGCTTGAAACAAGATAAATTTCTATTTATAGGCAAAATGAGTTACTGTTTCCCGGTTCCGGCGGGTCCTTTCTAAAAGGGATCCGGCCAGTGAAACCTGAGGGTTCTGGGTATCTGATAGTGTAGATACGGATTTTGGATGCTAAATCACTTAAGATCTTTTGTAATCTTTTAAGATCTTTTCAAGATTATGAGTGATGTCATGCATGAGGTAAATAACAATTTCTAAAATTATTTTCCTTGGGTTTCTTTTGTATACTTCAAAAGTATGTAAGTAGTAAAAATAAAAGGTGCAAGAATATATTTGTTGTTTTGTATGAATAAAAGTGTATAACTAACTTTGTTTGGAATACTTGAAATAAAGTATCCAAGTTAATTACATTTGTTAAAATGTATAAATGACACATTTTAAAATAACATGTGTAGTTATTTGTATGATTAAGTTTTGTGAAAAAAATAACTTAGTTAATATAGAAGAGTGACGTTGATGAATGATGATTCATGTATGATGAATATGCTGTTTGATATTTGATAGATGTGTTGAGTTAGAAAACTATTGGTTTAAAACATATAAAATTTATTTCTACTTCCGACGATTTTATGATTGTTATCGACAAAACATGCATATATCGTAAAATATAAATAAATGTTTTTAAGGCTTATTTGTATTAACAAATAGCTTAAGACAAAATGGGTCAATCATGTCAGAAAGTCTCTAAAAGTTTATTTTAAAACCTCCATAAATCAGTGTGTGTGTGTGTATATATATATATATTGTTATTGTAACAAACATGTTTATAACCATGGACTAATTGTTTATAAACAAACAAAAAAATTAGACTAAGAGTATTTCTATTCGACCCATTTTGACACCTTAACTCGGTTTGACTTGTGAGTTGTGACCCTTAGTTTTTGCTAGCCCCGGTTATATATAGGAATTTGAGTTCAAATCGTATACTTATGCATGCGTTGTCTCCGTTTATTTTAAACAGCTTGTTCTTTTTTAACAACTTACAGGTAAACGAAATCCAAATGAGCCAGACTTAGTTGTGGTGATGAATGGACGACGTGGTTGTGGTTGTAGTGATGGTGGTGATGGTTGTATGGTGACGTCTGTGGGTGTGTTTCTCGAAGAACGACGGTGGATCTTGATGTTTCATATGGGTTGTAGGAGGTGGTGAGGTGCGGTGGGTTGCACATGGCGAGTAAAATCCGGTGAATGAAGAACGAAAGGGATAACTTGTTTGGAAAAAAAATTGGAAAAAAATGTTACATAAATGGTCCTTGTGGTTTAATTGGATGTGAGGGTATACTAGTCATTTTCCACTGTTGTTAACTTTTAATTGGATGGAGAATCGGTCAAAGGACCGGTCTACCAAATTTGGACAACCACATGGACCATTGCTGTAATTTTTTGCGTTTTAGCACTAAACATGCAATTTCGGGTAAACCACGAGGACCAAACATGTAACTAACTCCATCTCTACTACTTTATAAAGCATTTAGCCAATTATAATTTTAGAAGTCTTAAAATTTTTAAGAGTTAATTACATGATTCGTCCCTGTGGTTTAGGCCAAATCCCTGATCTCGTCCTTATTTCTTTATTTGCATGAATCGTCCCTATCTCGAAACTATGTAACACCATTCATCTCTATCTCATGTTTTTGGCGTGAAACTATGTAACACCAGATAGGGACGAACGGTGTTACATAGTTTCAAGATAGGGACGATTCATGCAAAAAAAAGAAATAAGGACGAGATCAGGGATTTGGCCTAAACCATAGGGACGAACCATGTAATTAACTCAATATTTAATTAATCAAGACATTTCTTGTTATGGAAGGATTTTAAAACTTGATCAATACTTATAACCTCAAAAGTTGTAACCGTCGTATTAATGATCAAATAAATGATTTAATAGGAAATAAGTAACCACCATATTAATACTTGTAACATATTAAAAAAAGTTTTTTTTGGTGAAGGGTGTCTACCCTGATAAATATATAAACCAAAAAAACAAAGAGGTTCAGGCAATATGGCAAAGCACCATATTGGCTATAACAAACACACGCACCATTTGTGCTTCCAACCTATAAACCCTACAAGAAAGAAAAGCCAAACTTGTAATAAAAAAACCTACCTAGACGACATACACGTATAACATGACAATATAAACGACTAGGCAACTTTGAATCAACTCGAGCTTTTTACATTGTGACGAGGCAGGTTCCATAATTCAATAAGCTTATCCACACGACATGTCTTCTTGAAATGAAAAGTGATAAGCTTAAGCCGAATAGTAGATATGATGATCTCATCTACTTTCTCTTTGGATCTCTTTGCCTTCTTAAAAAGTATAGCATTTCGCTCTTGCCAAATAAAATAAGAAGAAGTTGCAAACACGAGCTTGCCAAGAATACTTGTAACCAAATTCTTTCTAGCAATAGGGATCAGCCACTGAGTAATACCTTCCAATGTCATGGGAATGCTTAGTTCACATCTTGATAAAATAGACGACCATACCTCCCTTGCAAATAAACACTCAAAAAATAAATGAATGTGAATTAGGTTCCACTCACATAATGGACATTACTGTCTTGAGTTTACGTTGCATAACGAGCCAAAGATGAAATGCATACCTTGGAATGCAATGTGAATACCATATAACATTCGTCCAAGCATCTTCTATTCCTCTAGGACAAATATCTTCCCAAACAATGCCTACCAAAAAAGCTTTAAAAATACCTTGATTATCCCTCCACCACAATGTATCTTGTGAGGACATATTAATAGAAGGAATAGTAGTATGAAATGTTATTGGGTATTTATCAGCCCAATCACTTGGCCACATCCACGACCCACTATTAATAGCATCTGCTACTTTGCTCGAAGTAGTAAGACCCGCTCCATAAATACCACATGTAGAGACTTCATCAATAAGTGGACAGTTTGCACACCACCTATCAAACCACAGAGAAAAATTCTTCCCATCACCTATTTTATGCCAAAAAAATCTCCTCACCATAGAACGCACTTGAAGTATCTTACGCCAACTCCAACTCATAGAACCTCGAAAAGGAATATCCCAAAAGCTTCTACCTCTTAGTTTATATGTGTGAATCCATTTAACCCAAAGAGATTCCTTTAGGGTTAGAATGCTCCAAATATGAGAAGTTTTAAGCGCCACATTAAAGTCTTGAAGCCTACGGATTCCCAACCCACCTTTAGTTTTAGGAAGGCATATAGCTTCCCAAGAAACTTTAGCCTTTCCTCTACGCATATCACCTTAACACCAAAGAAAACCCATCATAAGTTGCTCGAGGTCCATTAAAATACGAGATGGCAAAATAAAAACCGAAGACCGATACACGTGCATAGAGGATAAAATCGATTGAATAAGTTGTAATCTTCCCGCAAAAGAAAGAAACTTATTCTTCCAATCTCTAATCCTTTGTACCTTTTCCACGAGTTCCTTGCAGTCACGATAAACTAATCTAGTAGTAACTAGAGGAACTCCAACATACTTAACAGGAAGCATACCTTCTTCAAATGGAAGAATACTTAGAATAGAAAGCTTAGTATGGTTCAACACATTGCAAAAATAAGCCGTACTCTTAGGAAGGCTAGGCACAAGACCCGAAACACTCTTAAATACATTCAGAGCTTCCATAATAATACGAGCTGAATTAACATCTCCATGAGAAAAAAGAAATAGATCATCCGCAAAACATAAGTTAATAATATTCATTTTTGAACAATGGTGATGGTAAGTAAATTCCTCCGAATTCTGAATTTTATGCTCAAAGATAAGAGTTAAAATCTCCATAACAAGCATAAAAAGATAAGGAGATAAAGGATCACCTTGACGAAGACCCTGGTACGAACCGAATCGATTAAAGAGATAAAAGAACAAATGAACAAGATAAATGGTCTATTTTGATGAGATAAACCAACCCCCAATGGTTTATATTAGTGAGATAAACCGACTCCCCAATTGATTAGAAAATTAATATTCTTTATCATTCAACATAATAATATTACAATCCTAATGCCCTATTTATAATAAAAGATATCCTAGACTTCTTGACTAAGAAAACATAATAAAAGAAACTACTAAATAGTTGACTAAGAAAATATAATAAAGGAAACTAGTAAATATTAATAAGAAACTATTAAATAGGTTCTTATCAATTAATACTTATTTCATATCTATTCCATAATTAGTATTCCAGGATCGTATCATTACTCCGCCCCGCAAAAACACCTTGTCCTCAAGGTGCTCCTTTGAAATCTTGAGCCACGTGATTCCGGGATCCCAAATTTGTCTTTGATTTCCCTTGTAGTGTAAAATCGGCCAATAGCAAACTTGATAAACAAGTCGAGGAGGATGTTGCCTGACCCTTTGTACATTCAGCCCAAGAACACGGATGTTCCCACGTGCAACACTTGGATGATGGTGTCCCAGCCTAAGCATTACTACAGATTGGATACTTTTAGGTCTTCTGGTTCGATCAATTGTAACAATAAACTTTCTCTAGAACAACCTTGCCTTGACCTTCCTCGCCTTAACCGTCCTGTTAGGAATCCGTTGATTTAATTGGACTCCCAAAAAATCAAATTGTTCCTCGTGATCAACCTCTTCCTTTATTGCTGCTTTTATCAATCTGTGAAGCTTTTCAGTCGCCAGTGAGATATCTCGACGCGCCAATGAGAAATCTTGACGCGCATGTCTAAAAATTCCTTCAGTTTAGTTTGGTGAAACAACAACGTGGATTGTAGCCGTTTCAGTGTTTGTGTGATCTTAGCTAACCCTTCTTTAAAGCTCTTCCCTTCCATTCCTTCTCGAGAAGGACAATTTCTGGAGGTGAATAATGTTTCGGATGAATAGTGTTCTGATGAACAGTAAGTAATCACCAGAATACGAACTGCTCTGATACCAATTGGTACGAACTGAATCGATTAAAGAGATAAAAGAACAAATAAACAAGATAAATGGTTTATTTTGATGAGATAAACCAACCCCCCAATGATTTATATTAGTGAGATAAACCGACTCCCCAATTGATTAGCAAATCAATATTCTTTATCATTCAACATAATAACAATTACAATCATAATCATCTATTTACAATAATAGATATCCTAGACTTCTTGACTAAGAAAACATAATAAAGAAAACTACTAAATAGTTGACTAAGAAAATGTAATAGAGGAAACTAAATAAATAATAATTAATAATTATAATCCAGGATCGTATCAGACCCATTCTTCCTTTAAAATACCCCTGCAAAGATCCATTAATACTTAAAGAAAAAGAGGTGGTCGTCACGCATTCTATAATCCAAGAAATCATAGTAGAATGGAACCCAAACCCTATAAGAACTCTCCTCAAAAAATCCCAATCAACTATATCATATGCTTTTTGAATGTCCACTTTAAAATTACAAAGGGGAGGGCCTCAATTCAAATGATAATTATGCATAATCTCTTGCGTTAAAAGAATATTATTAGAAATACGTCTTCCCGACACAAAAGCTGATTGGTTAATGTTAACTAAATAAGTGAGATTATCCTTGATACTGTTTGAGACAATCTTACTTATGCATTTAAATATCATATTACAATACAATAGAGGCCGATAATCATTAATACGAGTCGGGAAGATACCTTTGGAATAAGAGAAATAATAGTATGGTTAACTTCTTTAAGAAGCTTTCCATTAGTAAAGAACTCCCGCACCGCATTAATAACAGTTATCTCTACTGCTTTATAAAGCATTTCGCCCATTCTAATTTTAGAAGTTTTAACATTTTAAAAACAAAACATTTCTTATTATAGAAATATTTATGTTACTTTTGCTATAAACTCAATAAATACACATAATTAAAGTTATAACTCAAAATTTAGTGTCTTAATATGAAATCCATTTTGTAACACCCCATTTTGTAACAACATACAATATTAATGCAGCCTATAAAATCATATTAATTGTAATTTGTAACAGCCTAAAAGGTATAACAACTCATTCAAATCATATGAATTGTAACAGCCTATTTCAATATAAAAACTCTCCACACCGAATCTGATAAGCATAAACTTTCTCTCATTCACCCTAAAAACATAAACTCGCACCTGTCACAACTATATACACCACCGCTTTTGGCACCGTTAGTCGCCACCGCCTTTGGCACCGTTAGTCGCCACCGCCAAGGCACCCACCACCACTGAAATCCTCACGATGATATCCATCACAACCCAAACCTTACTACTGAATCTGCTGCTTTTATAGCATTTTTGAGTTTGGCAAGTTTATTATTTATTCATCAGTTCTTCAAGTTTTGAAGGGTTTTTTTATAGAACTTTCTTCTTATAACGTCTTTGACTAAAAATATTTGTAGATCTGCTGCCGCCACAATCTCTCTTGCCGGAATTTGTTCTCCCTGCATTCAATATACGGTTTCATAGATCATTAAACTTTTGAGCTATTGAAGGGTTTTTAACCTGATTAGATAAACTTGTATATATTTTCTTATATTTTTGTGTTATAAAATTTTTGATATTCTTTTTTGCAGATCCGCTGCTGCCTTCGTTGCCGGAGTTCTTCGATGTCGCCAAAATCTACACTAGCGCCCCTTACCTTCACCAGAAACTGCTTTAGTAGCCGGAATTTTTGATATTATATATTTTGTTTCAAGTTGTGTTTTCTTAATTTTGTTTTAGTTTGAGTTAAGTTTTAAGATTTATTTTGGTTTCTTTTATTTGCTTAATATCCGTACTTTGTTTGTAATGGTGGCAAGATTATTATATTGGCTAGGAATATTAGAGTAAATTGTGTTGAGATTAATTATGCAAGAGACCCGTTAGTAAATAAATAGTTTGTTTGTAATGTGAAGAAACAAAAAATATGGAATTAATCCTTCCATGATACATATGGGTAAGCCCTCGAGGTCCATAATGGCTAGTAAACAAAAAATATGGAATTAATCCTTCCATTTCTCTATCCAACATGTTATGAACGAAAACAATGAACCCTCAATTGTTAATATGCAAAGTTGCAACGTCTTTATTTTCAAAACATTTAGACAATGAAAATAGAAGTGAATGATTCATTAGTATCACCAAGCATAGCTTGAGCATCTTCGTGTGATACAACTACCGCATCATCATTGTTGAGGCTATCGAGAAACCTCTAAAATTCATAAACCTTTTGGATCTGTGATAAAAACATAAGATGTTGACATAACTTGACTAATAATAGCCGAGTACCCACGTCCAATGGTAGCAGTGTATAGTTTTTGACAAAGTCTGGTTACTTTGATCTATTTGTGTGTTGAGTTTTCTTTCTTGTGTGGATTGTAGTTTAGAATTAACTTCTTTTTAAGTGAACAACGATCGGTGGTGTTAAAATTTGAACAAGAGATGAAAACCTTTTACAAAAAGCATATCTTGATGCGAACAAATGTTGCCATGGAGACGATTGTGGTTCGTGGCGATAACATTCTTGGTCACCATCATTGATGTGTGGTCGTTGTGAACTTCATAAGAAGTTTTGCAACTACCTAGGCAGTGTACCTAACCGTTGTAGTGTAGTATAGGCAAGACTCGAGGGTTGTTATCGTTTTTAGGAGAACAGGTTGGGAAGGCTCGAATAGAATATAACAGATGTCTAAGGGGCTGAGAGAATATTATTTTTGGTATTTTCTATTTTTTTAGAAAGCAAGTAAAATTCTGGTTTTAGAGGTTGGTTATGGTTTTAACTAATTAAACTAGTAATGAATCTAAACTACTTTAAACGTCTTTATTTAGCAAAATATTTAGACAATGAAAATAAAGTGAATAATTCATTAAGTAAACACCAAGAGTAGCTTGAGCACTTCGTGTAACATCTACCAGCGCCATCATTGTTGAGGCTATCGAGAAACCTCAAAAAAATTCATAAACCTTTATTTTTTTGATCTGTGATAAAAACATAGATGTTGACCATAAACTTTTACTAATAAGCCGAGTAACCCGCAGCCCAATGGCAGTAGCGTAAAAGTTTTGACAAAGTCATGGTTTACTTTGATCTATTTATGTGTTGAGTTTTCTTTCTTGTGTGGATTGTAGTTTAGAATTAACTTCTTTTTAAGTGAACAACGATTGGTGGTGTTAAAATTTAAACAAGAGATGAAAACCTTTTACAAAAAGCATATCTTGATGCGAACAAATGTTGCCATGAAGACGATTGTGGTTTGTGGTGATAACATTCATGGTCACCATCATTGATGTGTGGTCGTTGTGAACTCCACAAGAAGTTTTGCAACTACCTAGGCAGTGTACCTAACCGTTGTAGTGTAGTATAGGCAAGACTCGAGGGTTGTTATCGTTCTTTAGGAGAACAGGTTGGGAAGGCTCAAATAGAATATAACGAGGTCTAAGGGGTTGAGAGAATATTATTTTTTGGTATTTCTATTTTTTAAAAGCAAGTAATATTCTGTTTTAGAAGTGGTTATGGTTTTAACTATTACACTCGTAATGAATCTAAACACTTTGGTAAGAACTTACATGGTAAAAACGAACGGACATTTACTTAATCATGCACTGAAACCATACTCCTACACTCCTTAGCTTGCTTCTCCTAATTCTATTAGCATTGTCACATGTGATGATATGTGTAGTATTACTTCCTTAAGTCATGAACGAATTACACGAAAAAACCGTCTATGTAATATTCCGTTAAGGCAACACACAAGTAAGGTAGTATGAAGACTATTACAAGGCCCCTATGAGTACATTACATGCATTAAAACACTTAAGAGAGATCAACCATATTAGGGGTAAGGTAGTATAAATACTGTTACCGATAGTGTCCTTTGTACACACTCGCATTTCCCTAGACGTCTATGCTAATGTAATATTTTATAGCCAGTTTTCTAGAGCCTAACGCGTACATCCATCACAAGAAGCAATATTAAAAGGATCTATAAAATAAGTTTCATGCATTCATAAGTAAACTAATGGATCTAGCATAGCATATTAAAAGGAAGTGAAGAACAAGAATCAATCAAACAACACATAGATATATTGATTGATAAAAGATAGAAGACTTCACTTGATTAAAACATGTGTTTAAGGTTGATACAAGCGGGTTTTGACACCTTAAAAATGAGCCTAATAGCTGTTGTAATTGACTTCTAAAGGTAGGATTCATCTCCCAAAAGTTACACACTTAAATCCCTAAAAACGAGTTTATATATATAGGAAAACGGGCGCGACTGCATCGCGTTATAATCCTGACGCCGTTGCCCCGCCGTATCTTCTAGAGATTCTTTAAGTCGGTTGGATCTGAACCGTCGTCAAAATTCTGACGCTGTCCTTTTCACGTCCTGACGTCATCATATGTAATTGTGATGCCGCCTCCAACCATTGTACGCGTTTTCTTCATCAGATTTGGTGTTGAGTTGTAATCTTGTCCGTTTCTTTTCTAAATGAGTCCAAGTCACGTGTATTTCTTCCAAAAGCTATCCAAGTGCTAAAAACACAAAAAGGAACGATTAAGTACATAATTTAGGCATATTTGCATGATTTAAAGGGTTAAAAGACCTTGAAAAAGTGTATAAAATGACACCTCATCAAGTACCCCTACACTTAGGATTTGCTTGTCCTCAATCAAATAGGCTTTTCTATCTAGACAATAGCAGTATCAGGGGCATTTAACTTACTTTTGAAAGATAGTTTATGACACAACCTTCTAGATCTCGTAATTAAAAGCACATAAGTTTTATACCAGCACCTCACATAAGTGTTTGGATTCTCTCTTTCTCTCAGGTGTATAATGAATTATAACAATATAGGAAACAAAAAATTAACACTCATTATCTGTCATAGCATATAAATTACCATAGGCTTGGTAAATAATCAAAAACCTCCACCACTAGGCATAAGTACTATAAATTACTATCAAAGAGGTCTTTTAAAGGGTTGTGATGTTCGGGTGTAAGTTAAACAATAATGGAAATGGATGGGGATAGATTTGGGGTGGTGGTGAGTTAATTAAATACAAGAATACACGCTGAGGCGTTGCTAAGCCAAGACTCGACCACTCTAGGACTAAGATATACGAACTAAGATATACAAACTCTACATCAAACTCTTTCTTTTTCTTTTCTATTTTTTTGAATAAACGTAATACAAAACTTGGGGTTTATAAACACACCCCTACAATTGAGTTTTTGATAACGCATTACAATTAACTAATTACATACCCGGATTGAAAGGATCAATAAAACATGGAGTGTATTGAGCTCTAATGGGGGTAATAGATGACTTCTTCCCCAATTATTCGTAAGATAAAAACTACCATGATTCCCAATCATCCCAAAACTGTATACACTGATAAATTACTCAACTTAGCAACTATGTACTCCTTCAATAATTAACTAGGTTTACAATGGTGATGACAATAATGTACTAAAAATGAGTAATACAAGGAATGCTATGGCGATTTGGGTGTAACAAATGGGTATGGGTGTAAACAATGCTCTTCATTAATAATCTGGAATCCACCTGAAGATTACGAGAACCATGAAAAGGATAGGCTCGAAGGGGTGTACTAAGGGTATCCTGCACTAAAAATGAGTGCATGGCAAGGGTGTGGGATAGTTATATGATCGAGGTGACCATAATAACAAATACAGGTTTAAAACAAGGTTATTCCTAGTGCCTCTTATCATTTAGCAAATCCTAATTATCACTGTACGATCTCGAAGTGAATCACAAAAACAAGTTCTAAAATTTAATACACTACCGGTACACTCTCATATAATTTTAAGATATACAAATGCTCAAAAAAAGCGACAAAATCACACATATACGAACAAATCCATAGACGCGACACATGCAATTGCTCAGTCCTTAAATCAAGAAAGCTAAAGGTAAAACTATCTTAGGTATCAAAGATAGATACCCGAATTCCTAAAGATCTAGGGGCGTGGAATTTTTTGAGTGGTAGGGTTTTTTTGTGCTAGTCATATAATTCCTATCCATAAGACGCTAATAATACTCAGTTTTCGTCGGTATGAGTCATAATTTTTTTAAAATTTGGGACAAAATTACCGTCTATGCTATGTTTCGATATATTACTCATCATTTTAAGGACAAAGCAAATGACAATTGAAGAAATAGTTTCTAAGGCTTATTTCCCCCTACACTTATTTTAAACATTGTCCACAATGTTCTTAAAAGTACCCGTAAACGAATAAAGGGAAAAGAAAAAGACAAAAGAAACTAGTACTCCCCTGGTTTGCTCAATAATGTAGAAGAAACATATGATAACTGGCTAAATCATCATCCAAAGAGTCGTCCACATGAAACTCCTAAGAACTCCTAGGATTCTTCTCATCAAATATAACGTGTAAATCAAAGACAAGAAACAACTACACCTGGCGTAAAATCAGCGGGATAAAGATATATACAACCAAACTTTTAGGGTTTAGACTCAATAAAAGTAGTAAAGATAGGATGATTGTGTTAATGTAATCGTGGTTTTCTGCAGGTTTTTAAGAAAATTAAAAAGATTGGAAATTATACAAAATTAATTTTCAAAAATTTAAAGAAAATAAAAAATTTACAAGTGCTGGAGACGTGACGCCGTCATGATTAATCCTGACGCCGTCTCCACACACTGTAAATAAATTTTTCTTCGTTTTATGAAAAAAAAATCTGCACGCAAATCTATTAGTTATTTTATGTAGAAAATACTGCTTAAAACCTGAGATTAATTATCACAATCATATAACTCGAAACTGACACAAATCACAAATTAATCTAAACAATTTATTTAATATGTTTGAAATGGTTTTTATAAAACGGATATTTTCCTCTACACTTATTCGATGCAAAATACATTTGATTGTAATTTAGGCGAAGTTAAAGACAAAACAAAGCATGATTACATAATTCAAACATATAAAAACAAATGATAAAGAATTAAAACACAAATGACACTTCTAAGATGCGGGAAATTAAAAGATTAGATTGCCTCCCCAAAAGCGCTTTTGTTTATTTAACGAGTCTTGTAGCTAGACTCGAAGTCACACTTTCTTACGTGACTTCGTGCAGGCTCACATGTCCATGGATGAGCCATTCTCTCATACTCTCGTCCACTTGGTATTCGGGACCTAGGTTTAAACAATTCTTGTACATCAACTTATTCTTCTCATGGGAATACTTAAATCCGTTCATTAAATCCATTTTGCTTAGTACATGAATGGGTGGAGTCATACTCCATGACGCATACCCCTAATTTTTAAACCTAGGTATAGTGCGGGTCATCTGAAACGTATAATTATCAGAGATCCTAGTGAATGAAACTAACCCCTTAACACAATCATATTCAATTTGAGTTACATTTCTAAAGGGTTTGCCCCTCACAACCTCCGCCATATCACTTACAATGAATTCTCCTACATCCTCTAGTACTACAAAGTCGGTCACATAGGTGAAACTTCCAACAAACACATAAACATCCCTAACTATGGCGACTAAGTATCTTCCTGTGCTTTTGAATCCTTCTACCATTATAGTGTTAAAGGCTTTACGCGTGATAATGTTCATTGGTAAAAAGGGATTAAAATAAGCAACAAAATTCATGAAACCAATCATACATGGGAATGCTAAGTCATCCCCATCAATGCTGTTAAATAACTTTTTGTGGCATAACTTCCCTGCATTCCCATATTCTTCTAACTCATTAAGAACTTCACCATCATCAGAATCATCATCCAAATCTAGAAAAGGAGAAACAAGAGGTGTATCAATCGATTCATCATCGAGATCAAGGTCATCCATATCAATTTCATTAGGTGGGTTTACGAAACCATTAAGAAATTGCTTAATATTCTCTAGGCGAGAATCGATGTAGGCCGAAATTTCCTGTAGCTCATCAAGCTCTTGAACAACTTTTGCGCGTAGCTGTTGGGTTCAGTTCTTGAGCCCTTCAGTCTTTTAGTAGATTTAAACATAAAATCCCCTAAGTATTACTCAAGCTGAAGTCTTTCAATTTGAGTCGCTGAAGTTTCTTCAGCGTCAGCTCTTCAGGTTCTTAGAATATTGGGAAGTATCTTCACTTCAGTTTATGCAGTGGTACAGAAACTGAAGAAGGTCTTTAGAAAGAGCTTTAGTTCAGCTTGGTTGACAATTCCAAGCTGAGTGTAGTCTATCTCCTTAACAGAAGTTGAAACATGTTGTTTCACTTCTAGAAGGTTTACAATGCGGGAAAAATATTGCTTTATGTCAAAAGGAATAAATCAATCTCCTTGGGAAAAGGTACTTTTAAAGTTGGCATGTAAGTACAACAACTTTCTTTAAAGGACTGTACCTGGTACTTTAGAGCATGTCTGCATTAAATGGTATCTCAACCACCCATTAGATGCATGACACGCGTACTAGGTTAACTTGTAAACCCTAATCCCTTTGCTTATAAAAGGAAAGGGATTCCCAGAGTAAATGTTATCTCTTCCAATTAATGTGAAACACATTGAAGAGTTCGTTTATCTCTCAAACAAACTGAATAGAAACTATTAAAGCTGAAGCTTTAGTTCTAGTCGAATAGTTTGTTTTCTTATTTCTCTTAACTTTGGTTAGAGAATAAGTTTGAAGGAGATAACACCCCAATTTTCATTCAACCTCCTTGTTATTCCGCAAGCAAGGTGTGTCATAGATTCTTTATTTGATTCTAATAAGAAGCTATACGTTGAAAAGTACTTCTGTGTGTCTTAAACTTGTTCATTATATTCTTCATATATATTTGTTTAAAACTCACTTTGTTACCATGGAATGTGATTAGTTTAACTTGATAAACCTTATATCAAATTCCAAGGGACCAACAAGTGGTATTAGAGCCTTCTGGTTTATAAAATCCCTTTAAAAGGATATATAAAAAAGGCTCAAAGATTTTTAAAATCAAGATCCATCTTAAATGGCAGCAGAAGTACCATAGACTCTTAAATATAGGGGTGGCTAGTTAAATGCTGCTCCAGTACTAGAGGTGGAAAATTTCACCAATTAGAAAAAGAGGTTCATGTGCCATATCATTGGTATTGAACCTCAATTTGAAAATATCATCAAAAATGGTCCTTTTATCCCTGTAATAGCTGGTCAAAGGAAGCCAGAAGGACAATGGATTGGAGATGAGAGAAAGGCTGCTAACTTAGATCAGCGACTCAAAAGTCTCATCATGTCTGTCCTTCCAGATGCCCAATGAATTCTGTCATAAACTGCTTAACAACTAAATCAACCTGAGATGACCTAATACTATATCATGAGGGCCCCTCTGATGTGAAAGAAAGTAGAGTTATAGACCTAAAGTTATGCTATAACACCTTCAAATTCAAAGAAGGTAAATCCCTAACACAAACTTTCACCAAATACAAAGCTTTGATGAATGAGTTAGTAAATGATGGCATCAAACTTTTAAAGCTTGAAATAAATACTGGTTTTATAAATGGGTTACTAAAGAAGTGGCTAAGTTTCTGCCAAAGTCTCAGAAACACAAATCATGTGAAAGATTCTGAGCTTGCTTCTCTATTTGGTAAACTTAAATATGAATAAAACCTAATAGACAGTATTTATGAGACTGGGAAGAGCAAATCTCTTGTCTCTGCAACTCCTTTGTCAACTGCCTTCATCTCTACCTCTATTGTCCAAGACTTTCAAGATAGTCCTGATGATGAAGGGGATACAAGAAGCAGTTAAGAGTACATGAATGACCTTGAAGAAGAATACCAAGCAAGAGCTCTTTTAGCCAAATCTAAAAGGTTCTTCAAAAAGGGTACATAAAGGTTTAGCAGTGCAAAAGCAACTAACCAAACTGAATGTCACAAATGTGGCAAGAAAGGTCATTTTGCAAGAGACTGCTGGTCAAAAACTTTAGTTCCCTCATATCAATCACCCTTTCAACCAAAACTCCTCAGTTCCTCTCAGCACAAACCAGAACTAAGGCCTACCAAGGACTTTGAAGCTAAATACAACAAAGTCAAGACTAAACTGGCTCTCCTAAGTTCAAGTGCTTCAGCTTTCAAAGCTGGAACTGTTAAGAACAAAGGTCTCATCGCTGAAGCCTATGAATGGGATGAAGAAGAAGTGCCATCAGATGACAATGAGATGGTGGAGGTTAAAGTACTCATGCCACTTGCTGAAGAAAATGATGCTGTCAGCAAGGAAAGTGCCACAAATGGTGAATGGGTGAAAATCTCCATGAGAAAGTATGACATCAGGAAGCCCATCTGGTACCTGGATGGTGGATGCTCAAGGCATATGACTGGTGTCAAGAGTTACCTGCACATATATGAGGAACAACCAGGACCTAAAGTGGCGTTTGGAGATGACTCTACTTGCACAACTGAAGGTTATGGCTCCATTAAATGTAATGGTATAGTTTTCACAAAGGTAGCATTTGTAAATGGCCTTAAATACAATTTAATTAACATCAGTCAACTCTGTGATGCTAAATATATTGTTCAGTTTGATGAGAAAAGATGAACAATCTTCAACTCTAACAAGGAAATTGTTATGATTGCTCCTCGAGTAAGAGATGTATATGTTCTTGACATGACATCTTCTGCTTAAGAATCTTGCTTCTTTTCCAAATCTTCTAAAAATATCAACTGGCTTTGGCATAAAAGACTTGCTCATCTAAACTTCAAAACAATCAACAAACTGGCAAAAAAAATCTTGTTATTGGTCTTCCCTTACTTTTCTACTCAAAGGACAAACCATGTTCATCATGTGAAAAGGGAAAGCATCATAGGGCCAGCTTCAAAACAAAACAGACATCTTCTATCAAGAAATGTCTTCATCTTCTTCACATGGATTTATTTGGACCTGTAACTCCTAGGTCTATTAACCATGAAAAGTACACCCTTGTCATTGTTGATGAGTACTCAAGGTACACCTGGGTTTACTTGATTGTGTCGTTGTGTGGTGTATATTTTTATGATTCAAGTTTTAAATTTATATTTTGCCGACTTAACCAAAAACAACACTTTAACGGGAAGTGTACCCGGTCGGTGGTAGATTCGTGGTAAGTAGGGTGTTGAACACTTGAAGCGAGGTTAAATCTCTTAATTTATTAATACTTTGGTTTACTAATCTATGTTAATTCTAATCTAAGTCAAACCTATGCTAATCCTATGTTAGTTCTAATCCTAATTCTAAAAGGTAAAAGGGGAGTTTTAGCCTGAGAGATTGGCATGGGTTTGGTGGTGACTACAATCAATTCAAGACACTTTAACCCACACAAGATAATTAACAGAAGATAAAAGAGCGGTCAAGCCTTATAATAGAAAAATGTATTAGCCATCATTAATCCGATTAGAAGTTGGTTTGTTTATTCAGTGCAATGATTACTTATCTCGAGGTGGCATATCATTCTTAGACTTAGCAGGAAATCATCTAAACTATACCACATTAAATCTGTCACAATTTAAAGCATCTACAATAAAGCCATTCCTTATTTGCTGATTATAATCTATCTTAGGGATTAAGAAATGCTAAATCTTGTATAAACCTAGCTCATAGAGACGTTACCCAACCTTACTGCTTAACGGCATTTAGACACAGTAGTTCACATTGTTTCAAACTATTCCAATAGAATAAGAACGTTATTTGTGAATTATCTAGGTCACATAAATATCTGATACACCTGCTAGTCAACTTGTTCACTAAACTAAAGGCAATATCTGATATCTAGTTAAGCCAGAAGCGTATCCTAGCACGGATTTAGCAGGACATTATTTGTGATTCTATTCGTCTAGATGTATAAATTACTATATGGAGAGCTATCTCAGCATCTAGATTACTTGGTCCATATCACTAGATCCAGTTGAATAAATAGGTCACTTATTAAGAGGTAGTAAAGTACGCGCCCGAGCTATCGCAGATACCCGCGCCACGATCCCTGCCAACCACCCCCCCCTCCCTCCGCCCGTGCCGCGCGCAGCGCGCCCCCTTCGCTCTCATGCGTCCGCCCAGTACTACCCTCGCACATCCTCCTACAATCCCCTCGCCCCTCTGTCCCCTCCCCCCGTCTCCCATGGTCAAACCCTCCACCAAGCATCCGAAGATAAAATTCCAATCGAGATATAAACAAAACCAAACATTCAGATCTTCATAATAATGGCTAATACCCGAAGGTATTAGCCTTCAAACATCATAATTAATACAAGAGTAATGGCTTAGCCAAGGTAAACTAACCGAGTTAACGAATGATACCAAAAACTGAACGATTACAAAAGTATAAGAAATTACACGTTGTCTCCTATGGATTGGAATGCGTTGCGAGACCTCTTCTGCTCTTTTTCTCCTCTGAAAATCGACTTTTGTGGTTTAGGTATCGAGAATATGATTTAGCACACTTAAAACTCGTTTTTGAGTTTTGTATTTATAGGGTCTGGAGTCGGTGTCGATACGGCGTATCCAAGGTGTTGGATACGGCGTATTGGAGTTTCTTGGAGTAGGGACCACGTTTGATATCTTCCAGAATATTTTATTCCCATATAGCTTGAATACGGCGTATTGCCTTTCCTGGATACGGCGTATTGGTCTTGTGTCCTTCGTGGTCTTTGGTGAGTGCAGGCACAGATACGTCGTATCTTCCTTGATGGATATGGCGTATTGGTTGTCAGAACAGTAATCTTCAAAATATCTTCGTTTAAGCTCCAGAATGCGTGCCTTTTAGTCAAGTTTCACCAAGTACTCCATAATTACTGCAATTCTCAAATATGAACGATTAAGTAACAATTCTTTGCAATAATAATACAAAATGGGTTAATTACATGGGATAAATGATGCTATAAAATAGACGTTATTTGATGTCATCAAATATCCCCCCACTTGAATCCTACTTTTCCTCAAGTAGCCTTTAGAAGTTTATAAAAATGTATCCCTAAGGATATTTTCTGTTAAGCATTTATTTGATCTATCACAAGTATACAACCAAACATCTCACGAAATTGGAAGATGAAAACACTCAAATCACTTAACTAATCTATGTGGTAACATGTAACTAATTCGCTCAATTGCTCTGTCGTGACGAGTATTCTATCATAAATATGGGTTTGTATGATAAGGCTTAAGGTTGATCATTCTACAATCTTTCACCAAAAGTACCACACCAACAAGGCAGCTGAAGCACACATACATGGCCATAACAAAGGAATAGACATGTATGTTCGATCACATCCTCATTCGAGTTTAACCAACGGTTAGGATGAAGAATGATATAGGGTAGGGATCTTCTAACTTTCACCAATAGTAATAAACCAACAAGGCAGCCGAGACATGCATAAATGGCGGTAACGACAGAATAGACATGCAAGCTCGTACAAATCCTCATTCGTGTAAAACCCATGGTTAATGATTAAGAAAGGGAAATAAATTATTGTTAAATAAAATTTACAAAACAAATAGATTAAGTCTAAGATACAAGTTGCTAGACACTTTTTCCTGACCGTTACCATGATAAAGACACAACTATTAACAACGTCTTGATCATAGATAAAAAACAACAACCTAAGTTGGCGTTCTCGTAACGGTCAACTTCCAAATTTATACATTACTCTACATCGTTGACTTTAAGACGTATCAACGAATAATCGATCCTTCGTGTAATTCATTCAGTAGTTGTGAAACGATTATCTTTAAACTTTCCTTCTCTTTTTTTGTTGTGATTTTTCTAATTTTTTGATTTTTTTTATCTACATCTAACTATATATGAAACTCGGAGTAGTTTTACCATCTTCACGATCATAATAATTCGGGATAATTCCTTCGGTAATTCTTCATTCTTCGGATGTACCATTAATTGCGACGGTAGTAAAAATACATGAGTTTTGACTACTTTATACATTCCCATTTGCGATGTGCAAATTTCTTCCAACCGTACCAAAATTGACACAAGAACCGGGAAATACACACTTTACACATTAAGAAACTAGCAACTGTAAAACAAACTTAATCTAACAGGGTAAGCTAAGGTGTAAAGGTGTAACGAAATAAACAAGTTGGTGTAATTCCTAAAGGATTGGCTCTACGGGTTGTTCTAGGGGTATCTTACTCTTAAAGTGAGAGTAAACAAAGGGTTTATACGGGGGTTAACTAATTAGTGTAGTTAGTTAATAAAACAACATGTATAGGCGTTTTGGGTGTAATCCTAAAATTTACCAATTTAAACAAGTTACTCTATATAAATCCATAGTACTCATCACTATGATCTCGAATAGATATACCAAGCCAAGTTCTAAAGTCTACTACATCACCGGCACACTCATATTTTATGGAATTTAGGTAAACATTTGGAAACGGATAGGTTAAATCCTCACAATATCTAATAAGGGTTATTGTGTGCGGGTTATGTAACATGTAATTTCACAAAAGTATGCTTGAAATTTTTTTAAATTTGAGCATAATTTAAGCATTTTGGTGTGAAAATTAAGGACAAGTATACATTCTAATTCCCATTCCCCCACTTAAATTATACAACGTCCTCGTTGTATAGATAAAACATAAAAAACGGGAATTAAAAAGAATTGGAATGAGAAACTCCCTTGATATTTGCTCGGTAGATTATCCATGTTGAGTTTATTGAGCAAGAATTTGTGTTGAACAGCCGCCTTAAAGTTTCAAGACTCCAACACCTCCAGACTTGTTAATACTTCTACCAACTCGTCGATTTTTCTTTGCTTCCAAGGTCCTGTGTAAATAATAGGAAAAACGTAGATTCCTATTCTTGGTACCTACGGTTAATTTAAACTAAACTAAAAAACTAAATACGAGTCAGTCTGGTGAATACGCCGTATCATGTGCATGAATACGCCGTATTGCCAGAACTGACAATAATGTTTTTAAAGTGCAAAAAAAGTAAAGACTGATAACATCCAGACAATTAATACGCCGTATGGTATGGAGCGGATACGCCGTATTGATGTCTGGGAAGACAGACTCGATAAAAATAAATAACATTCCAGGTTGTCTCCTGGGAAGCACTTTTGTTTACAGCGAAGTCTTTAAGTTAGACTTTTCTTTAGCTTCTCTTTACTATTCTATCTCATGCACGCTAATGTGCCCGCGTGTGAGCCATTCTTCCGTCTTCGCATCTCGAATGTAATCGGGTCCTAAGTTCAAGACTCCTTTGTAGAACCCTTTAAGCTTTGTTATGAATGCGAGATTCCATTCTTCTTATCTTCATCACTTACCTTCAGTAATGGTGGGATCTTGTTGCATTGCTCATTAGTGTGGTGTTTAAACTTCGGATGTGATCGCACCATTTGGTAAGTTACATTATCGTTACCATTGTAAATGGTAATCATCCCTTCGAACCGGCTTGCTTTAATTCCAACTTCTCTTAAAAATGGTTTGCCAAAAATAACATCGCCCATTCCTTCATCACGATAAGCATCCATATCTTCTAAAACTGCGAAATCTGTCACAACAAAAAAGGTTCCAACAAAAATAGGTACATTCATTGTTGATCCTACTTTAATAGATCTAATTCCTTAAGCTTCTATAAGGATTAGTTATATTAGATAAATCTAACACAACTATAGTAGAAACTTTGTTTGAATGTATTAAAGATTATGCATAATCTAATCTTTAATATTAAGAAGAACTATCAATGAAACAGTAATTATATGAACATATAATTCAACAAACAAAAGCTCCAATATTATTAATAATATGAATACTCTCAAAGTATTAGGGTTACAAAGACCTTGAAGCTATGATGATTCTATGAATGACTCATTTTTTATTTTTCTTTAAAAACTCTATTAAGATCAAAACTCTATATCCAAGGACACCTTTTATAAACCACAAGGAGTCCTAAACGGTCTTATAATACTTTCCTAAGAATATTAAAATCTTTAAACAAATTAAGTTATACTATCGTTACCAAAATATCGTCAAACAATCACATAAAGCAATACTAACTAACTCTGTGAACTAACTTCTTCCCTAGCATCATTAACTCCTTCAAACAACATTAACTTTGAACTAACAGTAATAAACTTCTATACTAGCAGAAGTAAACTACTTAGCCCATGATATCAAACTCTATGCGCTCGGACCTCCTTTTATACACCAAGGAGTCCTAAATGGCTTTCAATACTTTCCTAAGTAATCATAATCTTCTAAACAAATAACTTATACATATCCTTTACCAAAATATCTCATACGAATCACATAAGCAGTACTAACTAACTCAGCAGTACTAACTTCTTCACTAGCAGCATTAACATCAATAAGAGTAGTAGTAACTCCAAACAGCATCAAGAAGACTTTTAATCCCAACAATCCTCCCCTCAACTTGATATTTATCTCCAAAATCATTAAGTTTCTTCATTTAAAAGTTCCATAATCACCAGGAGGATGCTTCCAAACACTTTATTGATTCTTAAGTTGTTTTGTGAGAAGTTTAAGAAGCTGATATGCCATTTTACTGAAATAATCAACCTGAAGCTTCTTGTTTAGCATATCTATAATTGTAGGTGGTGTAAGGGAATATCTCTTTTCTATCAGCATGTAAATCATTCCAAATTGTAAACTCAAGCAATGCACTCCACATGAGTCAAATAGCTTCTAGCTCAAAACTTTGTACCTTTGTTGCAACTTCCAGATTTCATCTTTTACATGTGGTTCAAACATATTTTTCAAATCATTCCATAATACCAAATCTAAGTCTTCCACTGGTCTTGTTGATCCATATCTAGCATTTACCAACTTGTACAAGTCTTCCAAATCTTCCCTGTCAAAACTTTTGAGCATATGACTGAAGACTAAGTACATCTGAGACTTTCCATCAGCTCTCACTATTTGATAATAGCTTTTCTTTCCTTCTTTGTGGATCTTTTAGTCAATAATGGTTGGAGGCTTAGTAGCTAAAGGTACAACATCAATTGCAACCTCTTCTTCATCTGGAATGACTTTCATTAGACTTTGAAGCTATGTTGTGTCTTTATCCTCATCCACCTTCTGCTTCTTAGTACCTCTTGTTCCAACTCTTCTCCTGCTCACTTTGAACTACCTTCCACCAAGTCTGTTCTGAAGTCAACAAATGTATTCACCCTCTTGAAAGCTCTGTTAAACATCTTCTGAATAGAATCAAAAGATTTGTTCTTTAAGTCTTTGAGCTTATTTCCTTCCATATTCTTCATGTAAGTACACATGATTTTTCTTTGTTGAGCTTGGGTTGGTGGTTTGTTCCTTTTCTCTTCTGCTCTTTTAGCTGCAAAATGATTTCTTCTTTTCTCTAAGAGTTGTTGAAATAATTTTTCCTTTTCTTCAACAGACAACTCTTCTTGCTCCTCTACTTGTAGTCTTTGATCCAATTCACGATCAGCCTCAATCTTAGCCTGAATATCATCCCATTCTTTAGTCAAAGCAATATTGGCTTCATTAATCTTTTCTTCTTTAGCTCTGGCAATTATTTCCTCTTCATCAATCTTTGCATGTAATTTAAGTGCAATCTCTTCATCAAGCTTGAGTTGATCTTTCTTCTTTAAAGGCTTCTCAAGTTCTACCAATATTCCTTTCCCTTTGTCTTGTGATAGACCTTTGTCCTGCAATTGTTGTGAAAATATAGTTGTTGTTGATTTACCTGGCTCTCTAAAAGCAATCCTTTTAGCTTTAGGTTTTGTGCTCTTTAGGTTAGCTAGAGCTTGAGCCAAAGTAATTTCTTCAGTAGTTATTGTAACAGTTGTTGCAGTAGTACTAACTTGGGCAACATCAACTACTTTTTCAACAACATTTTCATTTTGCCCTGCAACAAACACCTCTTCACCATTTAAAGTATCCACATCAAACATCTCTTTGTCAGCATCATCTTGAACACTAACTAGGGTAATGTCTTCATCTGTATTAATAGCATTAATCCTCCTCCCATGTTTGGATGCATCCTCACCCAAATCTGCTTCATCTTCAGAGGATTCTACCCTAGTTGTAGCACCAACCTTTCGTAATCTTTTTAGCCCATTAGTTCTTGACCTCTTTTTCTGTTCAAGCTTCTTGACCCTCCTTTTCAAACTAGCAATCTCATTAGCTTGAGTGGTCTTTGTCTTCTCCAAATCAAGAACCTTCTTTTGTAAATTGGTACATAGTTCCATCAATTCATTAAGTTTAAGTCTATCCTCATCACTTCAAAGTGTTTTACCTCTTGCGAGTAGTGAATCATTGGAATGTTTGGATACCTTCTCAAACCTAGTTTCAGCAATATTATCCCCTATGGTCTCTTGGCACCTAGGACCACCACCTGAAGTAGTTCCTAAGGAACTAGATTCATTAGGTTTTGCCTTGGACCGGGTCTTAGTTATGTTACCACTATCCTGCTCTGCTTCTAAGCTAGAAGCAGTAGTGGCAGCCCTCACCAAACTGTTAGCCAACTCCTTATGGACAGCCTTATCTGCTACATGTTCAGTAGGACCACTAGGCTGAGGTACCTGAGTGTCCTTTCTCTTAGACTTCCTAGGTTTTTGTGTCTTTTGAGGTTGAGTTAATGGTTGAATAATGGTGGGTGTGTAATGGGGATCAGTTGGAATTTTTGAACCTTCACCTAATTTTGCTTGGTTTTGTACCATCATTGTTGGAAATAAAGGTGTTACTCTAACAGAAAAACATTTGCCTACCCTTCTTATATTTCTAAAAATCTTCTTAGTGTGAGAGAGTGCAATATAAATTCCATTATGAGTTGAAATCCCATCCAGTTGCTTATCCAAAAACACTTGTACAAACCTTGGATACATCAAGAATTTACCAGACACATTCTCTAGGTTTCTAATCATACTTTCAAAAATGAACTTTGAAAATTTGAACTTCTGGTTTGTAGCTAAACAGATAATTGCAGATGCCATAGTGCTACTAAACTCATTCCATGCAGTAGTCTTTGGACTTAGACATTGTAAAACAGTATGGATTAGAAATTTCCATTGTGAAGAGAAGAATGACTTATAAAAAGTGAGCTTCTATGAAATTTTCTCATATCCTATCAATGCAAGTTGTTCAAAAATGGTAGAGTTTGGTAAACAATCAATACCTTCCTCATCTTCTAGTTTAAGATCTCTTCTCACAGATGCTTCAGAGATAATTATCTTCTTGTCATCTACTAGGGCATGCAACTGTACTTCCCCATTGATAGTTTTGACCATGCCAGTAATAGTTTTGGCCTTAACAGTAGACTAGAATTGTTCTATGCACGATATGTATATAGTAGGATTGATCGTTTAGTGCTACTTTATTGGGTGTGCATTTAGAAAATCTACAATTTATTCAAACCCTTCACTTTCTGTGGGTTTAGACAAAAACACGACCATATTATGAGTGTCTGCAAACTTTAGATTTGCCATTTGTGTTGGGTTTTGATAATGGATGATAAAATTGAGTTAGGGGGTTGTGATTAGAAAAGTACTTTGAAAGATTGAAATCGATTATTGATTGACTAAAACCCTTAATCGAATGTATTTTCGAAATTACCTCAACAAACATTATCTTGACCACAAGTAGTATTAAGTATGCCTAGCTGCATTAACTTTAACCCAACAAATAGTTACTAGCAAGTAGTAAGTTATGACTAGAAGAATTAGCTTTGAGTCAAAGCATTAACTCAATTCCATTTCAAACAGCTTTCCACTATCAATATTACATTTTCTTTGTTTTCCTGTATATTGTTAGTCCAAAATACCATGAAAACCAAAGCCATAAGGCATTTTTCATTATTAGCACAGTATTATTTATACCTATAGTATTAAGTATATCTAATAGTAGTTACTACAGAAGTATAAGTATAATCAGCAGTGTAATTATACTTAACAACATAAACTTTTAATGACTTGAATAACAATACTAATTCATACAAAACTCTACAAAACATAAAGAGATAAAGATTTTAAAGATTTATCATTCTATTCAACAATCAAATATTAATTTTACTTACATCAAAAGAATTTTTATAAGTAAATCTGTAACATTCTTGTCAGTATGGATTTTAACCATTTGAATCAATTTCTTTTCATTGCAATCTCTAATAAAATGATGTCTGGTATCTTATATGCTTTGTTTTTTTTAATGAAAAACATGATTTTTAATTATCAAAATAGTACTGTTATTGTCAATAAAGATCTTGGTATGCATAAAAATGTTACCTTATACAAGTAGTTAATTTTGAATTCCAATGTCACGTGTCCACAACAACTTGAACCAACCCACATACTCAGCTTATGTTGTGAATTTGCAACCACTGTTTGTTTCTTGCACTGCATTCGATATAAATCTACATCCAAGGAATTGACAACCTCCTATTGTAGACTTCCTATCCAAGCATGCTCCAGCATAGTCACTATAAGTGTATGCTACCAAATCAAAAGGAGAATCTTTTGGATACCAAAGGCCCAATTTTGGTTGACCTTTTAAGTACCTAAAAATCCTTTTCATAGCATGAAGATGTGAAACCTTTAGATTGACTTGGTATCTAGCACATGCACACACTACAAACATGATGTCAGGTCTTGAAGATGTAAGATACATTAAGAACCATTTCTATTGTCCATGATACATATGAACTATCTACTTGTTTACCATCTTCATCTTTAAGCAAAGGCTTTTGAGTTTCCATTGGTGTACTTGCAGTCTTGACTTCTGTAAACCTAAATTTCTTTAAAATTTCAACAACATATTTATCTTGACTAATAAATATGCCTTCCTTCTTCTGTTGTACTTGTAATCCAAGTAGATGTAATGTTTTCCCCTAGCAACTCATTTCGGGCGTGTTTTATTTACATTGCGTGTGGGACCAGCAATGGCTTAGTGTGGGGGAATTTGATGTGTGCTAAAACACACATCATTTGTACCCCGAAAAATGCTAATAAACGGACTAAAACACTAAAATATGGATAAATATGTTGCAAATATGTTTGTATTGTGTTTTTATGTCTTACAGGTACAAAGGATTGAAAACAAAGCAAAAACGGTAATTTTTGGGTGACTTTCGATGACGTTTTCACGTTTATCGAGGTTCAAACGAAGTCGTTAATATTCCACGATCACACCATTGGAAAGAGCACGAGATTACGAGTCTATCGGTACCTTACTTGCCCCGTGAACCTTTCTTATTTGAACCCTCCAAGCCTATTTTGAACCTTTCTTATTTAATAATCTTGAACTGGGCCAATAAAGGGTCCTATATTAAATTTCTCATATATTTAATATAACTATGCTCTAGTCTAGCGGTAAGCTAGCTGAGCCATAGTTACACAACCATGAGGTCGAGTGTTCGAACACCAGGCTTGCCTAGGGTGAGGATTTTCCCTCGTAGGCCATGTGGACCACTCAGGGGGTGCCACGTGGCGGACCCGACCTGACCCTGCCCATGACCCAACTTGACCCGCCTGTTGACTGGCGGTCAACCACCGTTGACCGGTGGTTGACCGGTGGTCCGGCGGTGGTCCGGCGATGGTCCGACAGTGGTCAACGGTGGTCCGCCACCGATTGACCGCCGGTGGCCACCGTTGACCACCGTTGACCGGTGGTTCGGCAGTGGTTGACTGGCGTTGACCGGGACGCTGACATACATGCCACGTTACTGACGACTGTCACGTGTCGGCGGCTTGGCGGCTAATAATTATGTACGAGGTACTGTTCATCGTATGCAGGTGGCGGTTACGAGGTTCTAGAAGGGGGTACGTGTCACATTTCTATTAGAGGATCTAAGAATTGACAGCTACAAATGATTAGGTACGAGGAAGCTTCATGGAAATTGCATTTAGCACGGAATGACGAAAATACCCTCAGATCTGATACTCTCATTGGTTGGATACTTGAATTGACAAAAATACCCCCACCCATTTGGGCTATATATTCACAAGCACAGCAGCAGAATTGGGATTTAGATTTAGTTTAATTTTCCTCTCAATTTTAAGCTTATTAGTTTAGGAGTAGGAGTAGATTTAGTATAGTGTAGCTTATTAGTTTGCTTATTGTAAAAGCTTTTTCAAGCTTATTTTAGCTTATTGTAATCAAGATTTTGAGCTTATTAATGAAGATGTTTGAGGTTGGTTAATTGCTTATTGTCCTTGCTTATTTCTTTCTCTTTCTTTTCTTTAGCTTATTCAATAAGCTCTTTTGAGTTTATTATTTCTCATAGCTTATTTTATATTTCAAATAAGTTATCCTTTAGCTTATTTGATTGAATCTAAGCTTATATATCTAAATAAGCTTTTGCTTATTTCATCTCTTTTTCTCTTTTCTTTTCTTTTCTTTTTCCAAAGTGCTTATTGTTGGATTAAGTTCGATTCGAATGCTAAAAGGGTGTCATGAGTCTTCTACTCGGCTTAGTTATTAAGTCTTGAGCACCTTTATTTTCGAGAGCTTAGTTTTTAGCTTTAAAGTTTTTAAATAACTCATTTTTATTTATTTGCTTATTTTTCTTTCTTTTAATTTTCGGTTGCTTATTTTATAAGCTTATTTGCTTTTTGAGCTTATTTGACACTTAATAAAGAGGCGACGAGTGTTTGTGTACACTCGGCTTATTTATAAGTTTTAGTCCTCCTTTAGATCAAATAGCTTATTAGCTTTTAAGCTTATTTTTAGTTTTATTTTAATCCTTTTAGTAGTTTAATCTAGTAGCTTATATACCCGATCCGAGTTCACTTGATTGAACACCTTAGTTTCGGGTGGATTTAGATCTAAAGTTTTCATTTTTATTAGCTTATTGTCTTTAGAATAATATCTAGCTTATTTTGTCTTAATATCTTATTGTTTATTGTGCACTTTAACTTTGTTTGTTTTATTGTTGATGGATCTTATTTTACACTTAGGCGAGGAGCTTATGGTTCTTATAAACTAGTTTCACTATTAAAGTTCCAAGCTTTTTAAGTTTTTACCTAGCTTATTAATTAATAAAGCTCAAAACTTTATTGATTAATTAGTGAAATTAAAACTAATAAAGTCTTAAACTTTAAAAGTTTAATTAAGTTTATAAGAGCGGGTGTTTTTATATTCGATTCGGTTCATCATTCGGTTTTATCTCTTTTCTCTTTTCATTACTAGTAGTTTAGAATTAGTTTGCTTAAAATGATTATGTTTGCTTATTTGTTGATAAATATGCTTAGTGAGTAGATTTTCTCATATGCTTGTTAAGTGTTAAATTGCTTAGTGAATTAAGTGTGATTAATAAAAAAGAGAAAATATTGATTAGTGATTTTTATATTACTTAAATTATTGTTTTGGTTATTCGAGCGGGAAAAAGCCGTAAGAATAATTAGGCAATAATTTAGTAATCGATATCTTAATAAGAGTTGTTTTTAATATAAGCCAACGTTGTGAGAAGATAATTTGTTAGAAAGATATTGGTTCATCAATAGGGACTTAATTGTATGTTTAATTCACACTTAAGGATCTAATCAATACACTTAGCAAGCATATCTTTTATAATATATCGTTCTTCGTTTAATTGCTTGCTATTTGCTATCTAGTTTTTATATAGTTTATTTTTATTAAATTTTTAGTTTAAAACCAAAAACAAAAATATTCGATATTCAAGCATCAAAGAAAACGCTTTCGTGAATTTTAAATTCATCTCTCGCCGGGATACGACATCTGGGAGATAAAATATTGTTTGTCCTCAAGCAATTTTTATATCTATTCGGGATACTCTCTATACTATTACTATTTGAGATATTTAGTTATATATTTTATTATATATATATACTATTTGTATCAAACCAAAATTTATATAAATATATTATATATTTAGTTATATATTACTATTACTATTTAATTTATATATTTAATTAATTTTTATAGTTTAGGATCGACTCCGGGGTTATCTAAATCAAAATTTGATTCGATCAAAATAGTATATATATAATTAAATATATAACTAAATATCTCAAATTAATTATAGTATAGTGAGTATCCCGTTTGATATAAAAATTGCTTAAGGACAAACAATATTTTTATCTCCCGGATGTCGTATCCTGACGATGTGTGAATTTGAAAACCTTGCTTCGGTTTGTGATCACGTGCTTGAATATTCAAATTTTTGGTTTATGGATTCTAAACCTAATAACGCAAAGGGAAAGCATATAAAGGCACGCTAAACTAGAAATTAAAAAAAATTAAAAACCTAACGACATTTAAAAGAAATTAAAAAATAATTAAAACTAAATAAACGAACTTAATTAACTAAAAATGACAAATTAAAATTCTAAAAACTCAAAATGCAAATTTCTTAGACTAAATGACTTAAAATAATTTTTAAAAGACAGAAAATATTTTTTTTGATTTTTTAAATCTAATTAAAACTATTTTTTAAACTAAATAATACTAAAAATGAAATTAAAAATACTAAACTTAATCTAAATTTTTTGAGAAAATTCCTAAAAGTACTAGATACTATTCCTAAGATTTACAAAGAAAAACGAAATAATAAGCTAAAGCCAATAAGCCAGGAAAATTCGAATTAGCTGTTAAGCTTAATTCCTAAAGTTGCTATAACAATTAAAAGGTGCAAGTAGTTTATGAAAAAGACCCCAGGGCATAGTGGTAGAGGTGTGTGTGTTGTGAAGAGGAGGTCACAGGTTCGAAACCTGTGACTTCCTTTTTGGTGAAAACATTTTTTTATTTTTCTTTTTGAAAAAGCTAATCTATAAGCTAAAATAAGCACTTTTAATGAAGGAAATTTTTCTGAAACTTATGAATAAGCTAAGAAAAAGCTCTCCTAAAACTGACAGCTAGGTTTAAAACTAACTAACATTAAGCTAAGACTATTTGGACTGTTTGAGACTTAATAAGCAAAAAAAGAGGAGCAAATAAGCTAAAACAGATTTATCCTAGACCTAATAAGCTCAAAGAACTTAAGAATAAGCAAATCTAAACAGTTGGAAATCAACCTATAAGCACTAGGATAGTGGGCTCAAAAGGGATTTAAAAGGACTTTTTACCAAATCTTTAAGCTAAATTTTAAAACTATTAAGCACCAGAAATAAGCTAAAACCTGAAAACAGATTAAGTATAGGACCTAATAAGCACTAAAGACAGGAATTAAGTAAGAAAATAAGCTTAAAAACTAAAAAAAATCCTTAAGACAGTTGGACTATAAAACAGTTTAGAAGGACTTTTTGACAAACTTTAAGCTAAGCTCTTAAGCTAATGAGCACTAGGATTAAGCTAACAAATTAAAACAGATTAAGACTAGACTCAAATGACTCAAATGAACTATAATTTAGCAAATTTACTTAAACAATAAGCTAGAATTGACAGCTGACTTTGACAGATACTACTACTTGTTTTTGGATTTTTGGAAAATTAATGACTACTTTTAGCTAAAATTTAAGGACTCTAAAACACTTTTGACTCACTATAAGCTAAAAACATATTGAAACCTTACTAAAATAAGCTAAATGATAGCAAAATAAATCAAAATAAAGCTAGATTCTAGACTCAAATGATCTGCAATTTTTGACTTTTAAGAACAAACTATGACATTACCTCTACTTGACTATTTTTAAACTTAAGTTCTCAAAAGACTATACCAAGGACAGGAATCTCAAAATAGATTTATAATCATTCAAATGAGACCTATTCTAAGAACAAAATCTACAGTTAGAGCATTCATTCTATAAAAGTAGCAAATAAGAAGTTCTATAGAGCTATAGAACTAGCAGACTTGGAAATTTGCAAAACTATCTTTAAACTAATTAAAACTTGATCCAAGCTTAAGAAAACTAACATTCAGAACTTATTAAAACTGAATTAGGCACTAAAAACAAGTCAAACATGATTTTCCTTATTAGAAGCTCCTTATCCCAAACACCCCTTTAAATCTCTAAAAACTTTATTTAAGCTAAAACAGATCTTAGGAAGCTATGAATTGCCAAAACCGATTTAGAATTATGAAAATAAAGGACAAATAAGCATTAGTCTTTCAGAAATAAGCACTAATTGATAAGCTAGTCTAAAAAGCTATTATGACTTAAAATTAAACAGATTTTATTAAAGCTTAACTCTAGCTAATCTAAGCTACAAACATAACATATTTAGCATTTATTAGACAAAATAAGCACACTTAAGCATAGAATAAGCACAAATAAGTAGTTTGATAACAAAAACTAGAAAATAAGCTAAATAGAGAAAATGAGAGAGTACCTTTATCCTTTGCTCAAAACAAGGATTCAATTGCTCTTAGAGCTTATCTACAAGCTCCAGCTTATCAGAGATAAGCTGGTAATACCCCATAAGCCCATCCAAATCTGGCTTATCATCTAATTAGCTTATTATGCCCTTTTTTTTGAAACTGAGAGTAAATAACTTATTCAGCTAAGCTTTTAGGAGGCTTAGCTAAATAAGTAGTAGCTTAGAAGGAGATTAGCTTATTTGAGCTTATTAGCTTAACTTTAAACATTTTTAACCATATTTCATTAAAATGAAAACATAATTTAAACACTATTAACTAAAACTGAACTTTTTATTAATATTAAAGAGATTACAAGGCTTTCAAAAGGAAATTTTATTTATAAAAAGAACAAAATTACAATAAGCTACTAATAAGCTACTAAAACTATACTAAGCTAGATGATCATCTGTGTGAGTGAGAGCCTTTATTTATAGCCTGCAAGAGAAGGATCCAGAAGCATAGGCACGTCCATTTCATCAAATCCTAGCCCTTGATTCATATTCAATCATCAATCCACCCTTAGATCAAGACTACGTCTCTTTATCCAATAGGGATGCTGGGGATTGCCAGCGTGGCTTAAGTGTTGTTAGACATGTCAGGAGTTCCTTCTAGAAGCAAGGGGTGAGAACGTGTGGTGGATTTACCTTGGATTATGTTGCTCTGTGTGTTGGGAGGGAAAAGTGAAAAAGATGAACAGTGATTTTTTTTGTTTTAACCCGTGTTTATATCTTTGTCCCGGGCTAAATAAGTGGGTTTGGGCTTTTGTTGGTCCAAAATGGGGAAAAGGATTAATGGACTTGGACTTTTGGCATATAAGTGGATTAAGGGTTTAAGGCTTTAAGGTTTTATAGTATAAATCTTAATGGGCTGACCCGGCCCATTAAATGGGTACGGGTTGGTCCATTTAAAGATGTATATGCCTTCGTCTTTGATTTCTTGCACTCTTCCAATCTCGTGCTCGGTTTTGTCCATTTTGCTTCGTTTTTGTTCGTTTTTAGATATATCCGTTACCTGCACAATGAAATTCACAATACAAACAAATACAATGTATTTTTCATGTATATTTGGTCTTTTAAGCTCATTTTATTAAGGAAAAATGATACGTGATTTAACACGTATCAAAAATCCCCCATACTAAGTTATTGCCGTGTCCTCACGCAATGTCATAAATACACATTTAGAAAACCAAAATTTTCAACCCCCTTAGACTAATTACCTCGAAAAGTAGCTAAGTGTTCATCTAAGGGGATTAAGAAATCACTAGTTTTGAAAAGCCCCTGTTTCACCATTTTTATAAATAAACACTTATTATTAATTTTTTTTCAATCATAACTTTAAGGATTACGGAACAAGAAACACTAAAAGGATAAATTCATCGTCCTTAATTTTTCACCCGCCCCAAACCAAGCTTAAAAACGAAATCATTGTTAAATACAAGTTAAGATGCTAACACTACTCATAAATGCTAATTGTGTATGCATGGCTACTTTCCGCTCCCTTATTCCTAAATCTCTAAGAATTTTATTTTATTATTGGCGACAAATAAATTAATGCCTTATTCACATAGAGTAAACCCGGTTTAGACCATAATTAGTTTGAAATCCTTTCCTAAAGAGACAATATGGTGAGAATAAGGTCCACATTAAGGTTCTAATTTCGTATGATTTAGGGGTTATCCTTTTTATTTCATCCGAAATAACTCAACTACGAGTCCTGAGACGGAGGCTTTATTTAGATAACCCCGGAGTCAAAATTTGGCTTTATTATTCTTATTATAGCAACATAATTAAACCTCGGTCCTTTAAACATCTGCCACATCGGTATGCGAGCCGACCATGGTCCAAGAGTCTTATTTCGACCTCGGTAATTTCCTCGACCTTTTTGAAGGCTACAACATCGGCAGCGAACCGACCAGATGCAACAAACTTTTATCAGTCTCAGATTAATTATTCTTACTATGGGCCTTCTTTTGAAGACTGCCACATCGGCAACGAACCGACCAGAGATAGTAAACCTTTATCAGCTTACAGTTCTTATTATTATTTGCTCCACCCTTTAAATGGCTGTCACATTGGTATGCGAGCCGACCATGATCCAGAAGTCTTATTTCGGCTTCGGTTTATTCATTATTATTATTATAGCCAAATTTCAAATGGTGTACATTATATTTCACCAGAAGGAAACCTCTACGAAGGGATCGCTAAACTAGAATCGCAAAATACCAAAAGTAACTTTATTTATTTAATTGTTATAACGTTTATTAAAGATGGTTTTTGTTGGGAGCAAAAAAGCAACAATTAACCTATATAAGAGATCCAATACTCCCCGCTTAGTATTCTAACATATTATATTAACTCTATTCATTTTTTCATTCTTTCGCAAAATTTAAATCTTTAATAAAGCGATCCTACGAATGCTTGTCCTAATAAAATCAAGCTTTGCATATTTAATGTCTATTATGGAAACTTGCAAACTCTTGGTTTTTTTCAAGCTCGAATTCTTGTTTTAAAGCTTCTTGTAATAAATAAGACTAGCAACGTTTTATTTATATAGGTTAAGGGGCAACGCTATTTAGAGCGCACATGCTGATCAAGTCAAAAATATTCGTGTTCTCACATCGGAAGTTAAACATTTGTGTCAAAATAACTTTTCTTACTTTTTGAAATTTTTTTTAATTTTGGCATAAAATCAAATATTTTTGGTTTTGTTATTTTTGGTGGCAAAACGAGGTTACTAAAAACAAAGCAAAATGCGAGTAGATCAATCGGATAGATACCCCCCCCCATCCTCATACTAGAAACTAAACATTGTCCTCAATGTGGGACTGCCAAACCACATACTAAAATCAATGATATCCTATATAAAAGGTTTCATCTACGTACATCTAAAGCCGTTTTATTAATTATTCTAATAGTTTACGTTAGTCCATTAAGATCTAGGATATTGGATTCCCATATTATAAGCATGACTAAGGATGTGAAGCTGAGTGAAACGATGGATAAAAACCACGAGCACGAGAGGTTCTTCATATTCCAGGGCAAATCCGAACAAAAACACAAGCCACGAAATACAGAGAAAGGAAGAAGCGGAGCCTCCTCACGTACACACTTATTAGAAATTAGTGAAGAGATGACAGAAAATGGGTTGCCTCTCGAGAAGCGCTTGTTTTTGTTAACCGAGTTACGAGCCAGACTCGACCCCGAATTTAGTGGTCCATGGGGAAGGTTTGGAGATCTGGGAGAAGCAACCATAGGTGGTATGTCCCCTCTAAAATAATGTTTGAGTCTATGACTGTTCACCTTGAATTTTGGTCCGTCAGTTTGAGATAACTCGACGGTACCATAATGGAAAACTTAAGTAATGATGACCGGTTTGGTCCAACGGGTTTTGAGCTTGCCCGAGAAAATCTTTAATCAAGAATTGAAGAGAAGAACTCGATCACCAACGTTGAAAAACGCGGTTCTTAATCTTGGAGTCATGAATCTTCTTCGTTTTCTCTTTGTAGATTAAAGAGTTCTCGTAAGCTTGATCCCGGAGTTCATTTAATTCATTCATTTGAACTTCCTGGTGATCACCCGTGGTCTTTAGGTCAAAATTACAATGCTTTAAGGCCCAATAGGCCTTGTGTTCAAGTTCGATAGGAAGATGGCAAGCCTTTCCGTACACGAGCTTATAAGGAGTGCACCCGATGGGTGTCTTAAATGCAGTACTGAAGGCCCATAATGCAGCATCTAACTTATCGGACCATGAAGCTCGATTTTCGCCTACAGTACTTTTTAAAATACGTTTCAAAGTATGATTTGAAACCTCCACTTGTCCACTCGTTTGTGGATGATACGCGGTAGAAAGACGGTGGGTAACTCCATACTTAAGCATGACCTTCGAGAATTTCTCATTGCAAAAATGAGTACCGCGATCACTAATTATAGCACGAGGAGTTCCAAATCAGGCAAAAAGAGATTTCAAGAATTTAACAACGACTTGGGCATCATTAATGGGGAGCGCTTTTGCTGCAACCCATTTAGACAAGTATTCAACGGCCATAAGGATGTACTTGTTCCCTCGAGAAGACGGGAACAGTCCTATAAAATCGATGCCCCACACGTCAAAGATCTCGCATACTTGAATCACATTTTGAGGCATTTCGTCTTTTTGCGAGATTTTACCTTGACGTTGACATGAGTTACAAGACTTTACCATTTGTGGGCATCGCGGTAAATTGTCAGCCAATAGAAACCATAATCGAAGACTTTCTTAGCGGTGTAATTCGCACCATGATGTCCCCTGATGGGTCCATTATGGCAAGCCGTGAGGATTTTGACGGCTTCTTGGCCATGAATACATCGTCTAATCACTTGATCCGCACAAATCTTAAACAAGTAGGGGTCGCCCCAAAAATAATGCTTAACATCCTTAAAGAACTTTTTCTTTTGTTGGGACGACATCCCTTTTACAACGAAATTCCCTACATGGTAATTTGCAATGTCGACAAACCATGGGGTACTAGAATCACCATGAAAATATTTCATTCTGAGGGTCTCGAGAGGAAATGTTTTGGTAATTTCCTTTTTCTCGAGATCACCATAATGAGGGTTCTCTAATCTAGACAAATGGTCGGCCGCGAGATTCTCTGCTCCTTTTTTATAACGAACAATGACATCAAATTCTTGGAGTAGAAGAATCCACCAGAGCAATCTCAGCTTAGCATCTTGCTTAGCAAGAAGATACTTAAGAGCCGAGTGGTCCGTATACAGTATGGTCTTTGATAAGACTAAGTAAGGCCAAAATTTCTGGAAAGCATACACCATGGCTAATAACTCTTTTTTCGTAGTAGTGTAATGTGCTTGAGCATCCGTCATGGTCTTACTTGCATAGTGTATAGGCTAAAAATGTTTGATCTTATGTTGCCCGCAAGACTGCACCTACCGCATAATCACTAGCGTCACACATAATTTCAAATGGTAAGTCCCAATCAGGGGTAACTAAAATTGAGGCTTCAGATAACTTCTTCTTAAGTATATTAAATGCTTCAATACATTCTTTCGAGAAAATAAACGGGGTTTCTTTTTTTAGAAGATGGGTCATCAGCCGGGCAATTTTAGAAAAATCTTGGATAAATCGATGATAGAACCTGGCGTGACCTAAAAACTTCGAACTCCTTTGATGGAAGTCGGATGTGGGAGTTTAGCTATAACATCAAATTTAGCTCTATCGACCTAAATCTCGGACTTTGAAATCTTATGGCCGAGGATAATGCCCTCTTTAACAATGAAATGGCACTTCTCCCAATTTAGAACTAAATTAGTGTCTTCGCATCATTTGAGCATTTTGTCTAAATGGGAGAGGCATGACAAGAAAGAATCCCTGAAGACCGAGAAATCTTCCATGAAGACCTCCATTGTTTCCTCGATCATGTCGTGGAAAATGGCCATCATGCACCTTTGGAACGTGCCCAGAGCATTACATTAACCAAAAGGCATACATCGGTAGGCAAACGTGCTATAAGGGCAAGTGAAGGTGGTCTTCTCTTGGTCTTGCGGGGCAATTAGAATTTGAAAATACCCAGAAAATCCATCTAGAAAAAAATAATATTCGTTCCATACTAAACGTTCTAGCATTTGGTCCATGAAAGGCAATGGGAAATGGTCTTTACGAGTGACATCATTAAGCTTTCAGTAACCAATACAAACGATCCATCCTGTAACTAACCTAGTAGGAGTTAACTCATTATCTTAGTTTTCAACTACGGTCATGCCACCCTTTTTAGGCACACAATGAATGGGACTCACCCACGGGCTATCAGAGATAGGGTAAATCAATCCGGCATCAAGGATTTTGATAACTTCCTTTTTGATAACCTCATGAATTTTTGGATTCACCCTTCTTTGATGTTAAACCGCCGGTTTGAAGTCGTCTTCTATTAAGATCTTGTGAGTACAAAAACTATGGTCGATACCCTTAATGTCAGAAATTTTCCATGCGATGGCCCGTTTGTGTGACTTAAGAACCTTTAAAACAGTGGCCTTTTCTTCATCTTTTAATTATTTAGAAATTATGAACGGGTAATTTATCGGTTCCCTTTCTAAAAATGCATATTCTAAGCTAGAAAGGTAAATCCTAATCTCGAGTTCCGGTGGTTTCTTCGATTAGAAGGCTTCGTCAAGTAACATCAACTTGCATAAGGTCGTCATTATTTTATCGGAGGGAGAGTCAAGACGGTCTTCATTAACAAATTTTCAATGTAAAGAATGTCTCCCTCCATGCCGAATATTCGTCATCTAAATTTAGAAAGCCACATCCGGGTACGTAAAAAAGTCTTAATTTCTTCCAAAATGAAATCTCCTCCTTCAAAAGGAGTGAACGAGGGGGAAGAAGAAGCGATGATAGGATCCGAAGGAGTGGGATTGCCACTTGATGAACTATCTGAAAATCCGAGCACTTCTTGAGCATACTCCTCACAAGCAACGTCTATGACATTGACTTGATTAACCGTTTTGTAACTACGAGAGTATCTCAAAGTTTTGCCGACTTTAACGTAATGGCCACATCATCGACTCGTAGAGTTAATTTATAACAACCCAATAATTTTCATCAACCTATTTTACTATGATCACAATTGTACGGGGAAATTTTTCGCTTTATTACATTACTTGTATTATCAATATCTCAATATATAATGTAATTTGCATAACTAAAGTAGACGAGCTCACGCAACCTATCTATGGCAATCCTGTCTTCATATATGTCAAGCAAATATCACAATATGTCAATTCAATATCATCATATCCTTATTACAAAGTACATTATTCCTATAATGTACCATTCACAACGTTATATCAAAACAGGCTTTAAACCGTTATCATATACCTCTAAACCCTAAATTCCATAAAAGGTTAATATCTAAAGCATATTTACAAGTAATATAACATCTCATTTGAAATATAAACTCCCTCCGAGTAATGTACAAGTTTTCAAAGCATAATGTACAAGTCATTAATGCACAATATCCAAAATAGCTGTTTTAACTCCGTTTTCCTATGGTAACATGTACAATCTATTAAGATATAAGTTATAAGCAGAGCAGGCATTTAAATTCCAACCTATATTTCCATTTCATTATCATTAATTATACAAAAACCAAAGTCTAAAACCCTAACCCGAGCTAAATAGTAAACTATGACCCGTTTCTTCGTTTTTATCCATTGTAAACCTAAACCAACTCTAAAATAAGATGTAATAACTTATTTCACAATCATATCAATCCTATTCAATCATTATTTCATCATTACTTCATCATCCTATTTCATTTGTATGTAAAACGAATCCAAGAAACCCTAAATGTACCTAATTGGTTCATTTGACCTGTTTACTCGTTTCTAACCATTTTAATCCCAAACAATCAACTAAGATCTCATAATATGAGTTTACAAATCATTATTTATTTTATCCATAGCAATGTTCAAGAGATCAAAGCCTGAGAAAACAACGGGGGGGGGGGGGGGGGGGGGGGGGGGGGGGGGGTACACAACTTCCCCCAAAGGGTTGGCCAACACTAATGAATCCAATTTAAACCCTAATCTAACCCACGGCTTATTCTTTCAATTTCGACCCATTTTAACTTAAACCAACGATCAAACCTCATTGATAATCCTTTATATAAGTCCTAGGATCAGTATTCCATCATTCCTAATCAAGAATATTCGAAATACAAGCCAAGAAAGCCAAAGAAACCCTAAACGAGCTCTATGTGAACACATGACCTTATTTACTCAATATCGACCCATTTTAAACCAAACCACCTATCATTTTTCGTCAAGTATCCAAGATAAACCTTGTAAACCTATATTAACATTCACATTGTAAGCATGCTCAAAATCTAAGCCTTGAATTCACAAGAAAACCCTAAACCGTACCAAATGGAACCCACAACCTCATTTCTTCATTTTAGACCCATTTTAACCCAAACCAATTGCTAAATCCTATTGACACTCCTTATTACAGACCCTAAGAAAGTATTCCAACCATCATTGATCATTGTACACGAAATGTGAGCATAAAAACTTGAGTTTGAACCATAAAACCCCAAATCTGACCCGCAAGGGTACTTAGCTCCTTTTGACTCATTTTAAACTCACCCATGTGCAAGATATTTACATGAACACCTTCTAGATACTCTATAGCAGCTTACACACCAACTTACACCATTCCTTGGCCAAAAACAAAGCCACATGATCCTTCTTTTTATCCAAACAGCCGCGGCAGCTAACAAGCTTGTCCACACCATCAACCTAGCTTCTTAGACTTCCACATCTGGTTTTATAGCTTCTACACATCCCATACTAGACCCTCCATGTGTCTTGATCAGATTCTAAAGGTTGCTGCTTACTCCTCTTGCTTCTAAACTACTATAAATAGGACCTTATATAGCTCATTCAAACTTGCGCCACACCTCCTCCTCTATAACCCTTATAGGCAGCATTACTTTGCTCCCTTATGATCTTAGGATCATTAAAGAAGTTCAAGAAGTGAAGCCCTGAATAATTGAATCCCCGGAGTAAAGATACAAGGCGTACGAGTGGAAATACTACCCAAAACGACCCATTTCCACCATTTTTGCTCCTTGAAGCTCAAACCCAGGTTCTAGATATTCTACTTCTGCTCCTACACTTTTATAATGTTCATATGATCCTAAATAAACTCTTGTTAAAGTTTCATACCCAATTCAAGCTCATTTATCCCTATTTGAACCAAAACCGTACACCCAAAACCCTAATTATCCGCGTTTTTATAAAAACTAAATGTTATAATGGATTAAATATTGTTAATAATAATCCTAGCATACTTAACAAATGTTAAAAACCACTTTATTTGATTAAAGAAGGCATTTGAACTTAAAACCCTCGCGTTTACGTTTTTGAAACCTAATTTGACCCGTTTTGCTTCCTAGCTTAACGAATCGTTATTCTAAACTTTCATTGCGTTAAATCTTCATATTTTAGTTTATTATAACTTATAAATGTCTATTGAAATATTAAAATAAGCTTGCATGGAAATTTGGACATGTTTATTTTTTGTAAATAATAATCCATGCAAGGTAGGTAAGTATCTTAACTTTCTAAACTTGAAACTAAAAGGGGCTGAAAATGTCATTTTATCAAGTTATAACTATAAGGGTCTATTATGTCACTTTTCAAAGTACAAGGTTTACTTGGTATATCTTTTAAAGTTAAAGGACCAAAGTCGTAAAAGTGCAAACTCCAAGGGCCTAATTGCAATTTTCCAAACCCCAGGGTCTAAAATGTAACATTTTGAAAAAGTATAAAATCATATTCAAAACATTACCCGACATAACTTTAATTAACGCTTCTCGTGCTTAACATTTCTAGATATTGATTAAAACGCTTAAAACTGATTATATCGTATCACAATACTAGGGAGCTTCAATTAAGATGTTTCATCTTGGAATTACGTACTGACTTGAGTTGTTGGTTTACAATTTAAAAATGCCCTAACTCCACAAACATTCTGTATGACTTCTGAATTATGATGACCGAACAGTGAATACAATAGATTCCAAACTTCCAACAATATTAGACTTTTCTCTGAACCAAAGATTCTAGATACAATCTTCCTAAGACTCAACATATTTACTCAGGTTGCGTGACGTGGCTATTTTACTATCATTTTGCTATATCAACCTTCCCCGATATGATTGTATAATGTCGTCAGCTTTCATTTCAGAATAATTATTACATCTACCTATCAGGTGAGATTCATAGCCTCGCTTTTACTCATTTACATGTTTTATAAACCCGCGAGTGGAGACATGCTGTTACAAACTCTTTTACATACTCTTTATATCTTATAACAATGGTGTTACTTTTCAATGACTTAGTTGAGTATCATAGCCTCACTTTAATCTCTTTCATTAAATCATAAACCCGTGCGGAGGATAGCCTGCTAAAAGTATGATACAAGTATTTTACTAGACTATTATGCTAATCTGATGTAAATCAATACAATCAATGTCTAATTATAAATCCAACAAGTCGTTAAATAAAACTTCAAGTCTTAAATTGACTATGATATTAAACTGTTAGTATCATAGAATGCCTACAAGTCATTAAATAATAACTTCAGAGTCGTTAAATTGACTTGGATATTAATCTGTTTAGTTACATAAATAATACAAGTACATTAAATTAAGACTCGAGTCGTTAAATTGACTTTGGATATTAAAGTAAGCGTAATAAAATCCAACAAGTCGTTTAAATTTGATTCGAGTCGTTAAATGACTTGGATGTAAATATGTTGATATATGGAACTATTCGAGTCGTTAATTGACCTTTGGATGATAATGTGTTGATGACAAGAGAACAAGACCAATCAGACCAAACAAGGCAATAATGGGATAATACATTATTACTATGATTCATTGCGATTAAACTAATAACGGATAAACAAGACATGACCCAAATCATAACAATATCATTTTCATAATAAATAGTGTTGTTTACAATTAATTATAAATTACTTGTATTCAAACTGTTTTATATCAAACCTATGAATTATCAACTCAACCATATGTTGTTGACTTTTTTTTAGCCCAAAATTGTATTATCTCAGGTAATTG
Organism: Tanacetum coccineum; assembly: GCA_026074375.1. Lineage (NCBI taxonomy): Eukaryota > Viridiplantae > Streptophyta > Magnoliopsida > Asterales > Asteraceae > Tanacetum > Tanacetum coccineum. The sequence continues at coordinate 14,685 of BQNB010018855.1, read as the reverse complement.
AGCAAGTTGCGGCACGAAGTGGCATGGACTCGAAGATGGCTGAACTTTATAATTCAAACTTGTATGTTTATAGATTTTGGGACCCTGCCTTTGTAAAAATCTGATTTGAAATGAATGATAACGTATTCTTTTGAACAAACGTCTCTTTTGGGTCATTTTCTATGATTATGATTGTTGTTTCCATGAAGTAATACCCCATATTTATCATCCCATGCTAATATTGTAAAAATGGGAAGTTACAGATTGGTATCAGCGCCATGGATTAGAGAACAAGTCAAAACCTAACTATAACCACCATTCCATTTATCAGCCATCAAGGTCCACCGTTCCACTACATTACGAACAATTTATGTAAAAGAACATATCTATAATATCCTATTATTATAACTAACATGTTATTTACAAATTTAGGTTTGTTATTAGAACGAATGTCTTCTACCAATCGACTACTCCGATATTGAGGGAGCTTTTTCCTCTATGAAAATATTATAACCTATATTCTGTCTCGATCGATTAATCCCAGCTTCCATCGGGAAGCCCATTTCTTTTAACTCTTCGACAAACTCTAACGATAAAAAGATTTCACCGGTATCTCATCTTTCTACAATAAATACTTATTTGAAGAACGAACAAGCAATCATGCTAAGAATTACCTATTTTATCACAGATCCTATACTCTGCCCGCTAATTTGACTCCATCTCCGGTAATAACCACCATCACTACTATTAATCCTCATAATCTTTATTCTTGAAGAACTATTACCACCTAAGAAACAAATCCATTCCCCATCTTCTTCCTCAACTACGTTATCTAATTCATCCCGGAATCAAACCCATAATTTGGTATCACCATCTTCCTCAGTTTATACTCCTACCCCACCTCAAGTATTTGAAAAAGGAAAATGTTCAGATAAGATGTATCTGAAACATCATGAGAAACAAGTCGAAGATATTTTGAATTACTTAGATAAACTCTTTCTTCACCGCATCGAGAAAATGGAAGAAGGACGTATTGATAGAATGATCATACGAAGGAATAGTGACGAACTAAAGATAGAACTTGAGAGAATCCGTACTCAGATTATCAGACTTCAAAAGAAGCGGTTAGGGCAAAAGGTTAAGATTGCCTTTGCTCATTACAGAATTTCCAATCTTGAACAAATCATTGAGAAAATCCAAGCTCGACACCAAACGGATCAGAAGATCTTTGGAATGTTCATCTACCGCACAGAATCAACAAACTCTTGAAAATAGTTATAGCTTATATCCAGCCATGGAATGTGTGGTATAAATAAAAACGCTTGTCAAATCTTGACTATGTACAGTAAGAAGGCAAGTTATTTATAAAGGCAATCCCATTTCGTATCTTATTATTTCTAACTTATCACTCTTTCATCATCATTTCCACTAATTGCATCATTATCTTCGTCTTCATGAATCATACCATAACCCCTAAGTGCTTAAAATTCAAAAAAATAAGCATTTCTCTTTAAGCATTATAATCAACACTTTTCTTTTAAGTATTACCTTTCAAAACTTGTGAAGACATTCTTTACTACGCGTTAGAAGAATGCCTCCCAAAAGACAGCAACATCCAAAACACCAGCCATAACTTTAGCTTCCATCCAGCAACTAAATAATTATTACATTTCCTCAGCTCTGAAAGCACAAGCTGCATCAATGACAAGTGATAGTAATCCCAATAGGAACATCGGACCTACTGGAACTCCTAAGCAAAAACGGGGAAACTAAAAGATTTCGTTAGCTGTCAACCTTTCTACTTCAATGATGGAAGAGCAGTTAGCCTCCTTCGCTGGGTATGACGGACTGAATCAGTATTATCTCATAGCCATTGTGTCCGAAGAAAACAAAGTGACATAGCACCGTACATAACTGAATGATTCTCTGTCCTTTGGAGGAAATCATACGCCCATACCTAACGGAACGAACTAGCCAATAGGATCACCTGGACCAATATAGAAAGCACTCTTAACCAATAAGTATATCCCTCGAACTAAAGTCAAGAAATGGAGACGAATTTTACAACAAGTGTTTGTAAAAGGAAATGATCTAAGACTTACATAAAGAGATTTCAAGAAATAGCCGCCTTAAGCCCCCAAACTGTACCAAACTCCAAGAAACTCGTGGAAGACATCATCAATGATACCCAGAATTATTGAAGGAAATGTACAGCCTCGAAGCCTCAAACTTAGAGGAAGCCATCACATAGCCCAGAGATTAATGGATCAAATAAAAAAGCGAGATTCTGTTCTAGAAAACATTGATCGCAAAATAAAAGCTTAAGGATAGAGAGAAACATCACAATACAACAACTGATCAGAAAATAACCACTCACAATAAACAACCGTAAAATGATTACCATCGACAGCAGAAAAGAAACAAGAAACCTTCATAACTTAAACTAGTCACCAATGGATATGGCTGGAAACCTTCCTGTGTAGAGATGTAGACAACATCACACGGGACCTTGCAGTGTCAAGTGTACAGTAGTAACAAGATATGTCCACCAACCAAGTACTAACAAAAACAACAGTGCCACAAGAGAAGGCATACTTAAGCCAAACTTGCTTTTGTTCACTTTAGGATTTCCTACCCTAAAAACCACCACGAAGATATTCCAACACTCATCAGAATCTTCTTCAAGACTAAAAACCCCAAGTCATCAATCCTCGTCGTTAGTTACATTTATCCTACTACAAGATAACTTAACATAATATCAACTCTTTTTCAATATGTAAAATTCTTATTAAAGTTAATCCATGAAATAACGATGGTGAGTACTGATTTCATTACATCTTGTATCTATGATATCAAAAACTGGACATCATTTTGTCAATTCCATCGAATCTTTAAGTATCAAACTCTGAATACTCCTCATCATACTTTGCAACATAAATTATCATTCTCGATTATAAGGGCGTAGTACAATCAACATTCTCAACATTATCTAACATTCATGATCATACATAATTCTACGACATTACCATACGAGTTCTTTATCTTAGGTAAGACGATTTATGATCATCTTGAGCATTAAATGAATTAGTCACTTCTTCATTTGAATAAGGAATATAAAATCTCCGAACTATAATTTATAAATTCTCAGTTACAAGAAGTTGGACGCTTCTTTTTGTAAGTGACAAATTATAAATAAATAGGCTTAAGTATATAACATACGTACAAACAAATTTCTTTCAATCCGTTTGTACAAACAATTCCTTAATCATTATCATTATTACCTTTATTACCTTCATTATTTGTTCATTTCCAAATCTGTATCTCACGTGATTAGCAACTCTCTTACAAATTCATAATCATTCCTTGACATTACTCATTCCCATGATCTCCGTATTCTAAATTTTTTTGTTATATTACTGGCAACCTAATAACAAAGGAAACACAACAAGAATCCCAATGCAATGTCAAATGAATTTCAAAACCACTAGGTATGAAAATATTAACAAAGACCTTGTGATAGCATTCTTATTCGATGTTTTTGACTTTAAAGGTTAATGAATAGTGATTCTTTACGATCACAGTAGCACAGCAGAAGCATCGTAAGACCATAACCCACAGGTTCCATAAATCAAAGTATTTCATCCACCCAGGTTCTATTAAGATCTGAAGAAATTCTATGAGTCATCAAGAGGTGTAGAACTTGAAAATTAAGTAGACGTGTGAAAGGAGGTAATTATAATTATGGTGTACAACATAATTATAAATGCATCACACACGTGGACTTGTAACCTTGATTATGCCTAACATAAAAATTAAATTCATGCCTAGTACCTACATCTATATCACTATAACTTTCAACTAAATCTCGGGACAGGATTTCTATAAGGGGTGGAGACTATAACAACCCAAGAATTTTCATCAACCTATTTTACTATGAATCCAATTGTACGGAGAAATTTTTCGCTTTATTACATTACTGCATATCAATATCACAATATATAATATAATTTGCAATAACTAAAAGTAACGAGCTCACAGCACTATCTATGGCAATCCTGTCAGTCAATAGGTCAACAAACATCACATTATGTCAAGTCAATGAAATCAATCAATCCAAAATTACAAAGAACATTATTCCTATAATGTGACCAATACGCAACGTTATATAAAAAGCAGGCTTTAAACCGATTATCATATACCACTAAACCCTAAATTCCATGAAAAGGTAATACTAAAGCATATTACAAGATAAAATAAAATCTCTATTGAAATATAAACGCCCTCCGATTCATGTAAAAGTTTCAAAGCACAAAGTACAATCATTAATGCACAATATCCAAAATAGCCCGTTTTACCACGTTCCTATGTAAATATTGTACAATCTATAAGTTCAAGTTATAAGCACGTCATACGCATTTAAATACCAACCTATAATCATTATCATTTCATGAATTAACAAGCAACCAAAGTCTAAAACCCTAACCCGAGCTAAAACGAACACAATGACCCGTTTCTTCGTTTTATCCATTGTAAACCTAAACCAACTCTAAAATAAGTTGTAATAACTTATTTCACAATCATATCAATCCTATTCAATCATCATTTCATCATTACTTCAACATCCTATTTGCAAATGTATTTAAACGCATCCCAAGAAACCCTAAATGTACCTAATTGGTTCATTTGACCCGTTTACTCGTTTCTAACCATTTTAATCCCAAACAATCAACCAAGAGCCATTGTAAACTTATAATATGAGTTTACAAATCATTATTTATCATTATCTTAGCAATGTGCAAGGAATCAAAGCCTAGAAAACCCTAATGAATCCAATATAAACCCTAATCTAACCTACGGCTTAATTATTTCATTTCAACCCATTTTAACTTAAACCAACGATCAAACCTCATTGATAATCCTTTATATAAGTCCTAGGATTAGTATTCCATCATTCCTAATCAATAATATTCGAAATACAAGCCAAGAAAGCCAAAGAAACCCTAAACGAGCTCTATGTGAACACATGACCTTATTTACTCAATATCGACCCATTTTAAACCAAACCACCTATCATTTTTCATCAAGTATCCAAGATATAAACCTTGTAAACCCATATTAACATTCACATTGTAAGCATGCTCAAAATCTAAGCCTTGAATTCACAAGAAAACCCTAAACCGTACCAAATGGAACCCACAACCTCATTTCTTCATTTTAGACCCATTTTAACCCAAACCAATTGCTAAATCCTATTGACACTCCTTATTACAGACCCTAAGAAAGTATTCCAACCATCATTGATCATTGTACACGAAATGTGAGCATAAAAACTTGAGTTCGAACCATAAAACCCCAAATTTGACTCGCAAGGGTACTTAGCTCCTTTGGACTCATTTTAAACTCACCCATGTGCAAGATATTTACATGAACACCTTATAGATAGTCTATAGCAGCTTACACACCAACTTACACCATTCCTTGGCCAAAAACAAAGCCACATGATCCTTCTTTTTTTATCCAAACAGCCGCGGCAGCTAACAAGCTTGTCCACACCATCAACCTAGCTTCTTAGACTTCCACATCAGGGATTTATAGCTTCAACAACATCCCATACAGACCCTCCATGGTCTTGATTAGATTTAAAGGTGCTTACTCCTCTGCTTCTAAACAACTATAAAAAGGACCTTAGGATAGAATCATTCAAACTTGCACCACACCTCCTCACTCTATAACCCTTATAGTCAGCCTTCCCTTTTGCTCCCTTAGTGATCTTAGGATCAATAAATAAGTTCAATAAGTGAAGCCCTAAGAATTGAAGCCCTCAGTAAAAGATACAATGCGTACGAGTGGAAATACAACCCAAAATGGAACCATTTTACACCATTTTGCTCCATGAAGCTCAAACCTAGGTTCTAGATATTCTAGTTCTGCTCCTACACTTTTATAATGTTCATATGATCCTAAATATACTCTTGTTAAAGTTTCATAACCCAATTCATGCTCATTTTCTATTTTGATCCAAAACCGTACACCCGAAACCCTAATTTCACGTTTTTCTTAAAACTAAATGTTATAATAATTATATATTGCTATAAACAACCAAGCATGCATAAATAAAGTTAAAATAACCACTTAATTGATTAATTAAGAAAATTAACATAAAAACCCGCGCGTTTTCATTTTTAAACTCTAATTTGACCCGTTTTGCTTCCTAGCTTAACGAATTGGGGGTTATTTCTAAACTTTAGTTGCTTTAAAACTTCAAATTTATTTTATTATAACTTTAATAAATTTCTATTGAAATTGTTAAAATAAGCTTGCATGGCAATTTGGACGAGTTTATTGAACATATATCCATGCAAAGGGGTTATATATCGAACTTTCTGAACTTGTCACTAAAGGGGCTGAAAAAGTCATGTTATCAAAGTTATAACTATAAGGGTCTATTATGTCACTTTTCAAAGTACACTGTTTACTGGCTATAACTTTTAAAGTTAAAGGCCAAAGCGTAAAAGTGCAAATCCAAGGGCCTAATGCATTATCCAAACCCCAAAGGTCTAAAATGTAACATTTTAAAAAGTAAAAACTAAATTCAAAACATTACCCGCATAACATTAATTAAACGCTTCTCGTGCTTAACATTCAGATATTGATTAAAACGCATATAAATTAATTATATCGTATCACAATACAAGCGAGCTTCATATAATAGAGGTATTCATCTTGGTATTACGTTCTGACTGAGTTTGTTGGGTTTACGATTTAAAGTGCCCTAACTCCTCAAACGTTTACTAAATGACTTCTGAATTATGATGGCCCGAACAGTGATACAATAATTCCAAACTTTCCAACAATATTAGACTCTCTGAACCAAAGTTTTAGAGTACAATCTTCCTAAGAACTCAACAAATATACTCCATGTGCGTGACGAGGCTATTATACTAAGACATTTATGCTATATCAACCTTCCCCGATTAAAGATTGTGATAAGGTCGCCAGCTTTCATTTTAGAATAATTATTACATCTACCTATCAGGTGAGATTCATAGCCTCGCTTTTACTCATTTACATGTTTTATAAACCCGCGAGGGGGATACATGCTTGTTACAAACTCTTTTACATACTCATTTATCTTATAAACAATGATGATTAGCTAATACAATGGACTTAGTGAGTTCATAGCTCACTATTTAATCTCTTAAATTATTTTCATAAACCCGTGAGAGGATACATGCTATAAAGAACGAAACAAGTGTATTTTTACCAGACTATATGCTAAATCTGATGTATCATACAATCAAAGCTAAGTATAAATCCAAACAAGGTCGTATAACTTTAACTTCAAGTTCCGTTAATTGACTATGGAAAATAATCTGTTAGTATCATAAATCCTACAAGTCGTTAAATTTGACTTCGAGTCGTTAAATTGACTTTGGATATTAATCTGTTAGTTTCATAAATCCTACAAGTCATTAAATTTGACTTCGAGTCGTTAAATTGACTTTGGATATTAATGTTAGTGTAATAAATCCTTCAAGTCGTTAAATTTGACTTCGAGTCGTTAAATTGACTTTGGATGTTAATATGTTGATATATGAGCTCTTACGAGTCGTTAAAATGACTTTGGATGATAAGTGTGTATGACATGAGAACAAGACCAATCAAGACCAAACCAGAGGCAAAAACGGAATAATACATTGTTACTATATTCGTTGCAATTATTACAAATAACGGGTATATAATAACATGACCCAAGATCATAACATATTCATATACATAATAATTGGTGTTATACAATAAATTATAATATGTACTTTATATTCAAACTGTTTATATCAGAACTATGAATTTCACTCAACCATTGTGTTGACTTATTAGCATGTTTAACTCAGGTACTTGAGCAAGTAGCGGCACGAGTGGGCATGGAACGAAGATGGCTGAACTGTTATCATTCAAACATGATGTTTTAGATTTTGGGACACTGCCTTTAAAAAAACGGATTGCCACTTGTCGAACTATCCGAAAATCCGAGCACTTCTTAAGCATACTCCTCACAAGCAACATATATGACATTGACTTGATTAACCATTTCATAACTACGGGAGTATCTCGAAGTTTGCCTAACTCTCGAAAAGTTAATTCTTCACCATAAACATCGATTATAGCTCTTGCCATCCTCAAGAAAGGTCTCCCGAGGATGAGGGGAACCCGAGGATCAACATCATAATCAACTACAACGAAGTCGGCCGGAAAATAAAACTTTCCTACTTTCACAAAAACATCTTCGGCGATACCTTTCTGATGAGCGACCGATCGGTCTGCGAGTTCGAGTGTCATGCGGATCGAAGTGAGTTCCGGGAGCTAAAGCTTCTTCCACACGGAAAGAGGCATTAGATTAATGCTAGCGCCAAGATCGGCCAAGGCTAAGCACACATCTAGCTCCAAAAAATTACACGGGATGAGAAATTTTCTGGGGTCTCGAAGTTTTTCGAGCAACTGTTTTAGGAGCACCGCCGAATAATTTTCATTTAACGGAGTATTTGCTAATTCGAACAACTTTTCCTTATTACTAAGTAATCTCTTAAACGTAGAAGCAAACTTCGGAATATAAAGAAGAGCATCCGCGAAGCTAATATCGATGTGTAGTTTTTGAAAGATTTGAATAAACTTCAACATTTGATTATTAGCCTTTTCACGAAGCTTTTGGTCGTTAAGCCTTGAAGGATAAGGTATTGACGGTTTATGATTAGGCTTCAGAGCAACTTCGGGCTCCAAAATCGGGTCTTGGATAACCGGAGGTTGGACGTACGCGGTACTTTCTAAACTTGTAGTTTGCACCTTGTCCTTTGTCACCTTGGTTTCACGTTCTACTTCCTTCGAGAGAGGAGAAGGAGTAGGTAGAATCGTTGGTCCATCGTAAGAAACACCACTTCGGGTGGTAATAGCTTTCACGTCACCTCTCGAGTTAGCTACGATATTACTAGGAAGTGATCCCGAACCCAAGGGACTTTGTATTTGTAAGAAATTACTTAACATGTTCTTTATCTCATTGTTCTGATTCGTCATTGAAGACTTGAATTCATTTTTCAATTCTGTTTTCATGTTATTAATTTGATTTTGTATAGCTCTCATACTAACTTCATTAGTATTTATGTAGTTTGAAAGATCATTCGAAGGTCCAACTTGAGCTTGATAATTTGGAGCTTGATAATTATTGTTTCCTTGATTGAATTTTAGCCCTCTTCCTTGATTGTTCAGAGCTTGATAATTCCCTTGATTTCGATTTTGCTTGTATCGGTTTTGATTATTCCGAGGTAATTATTCGAGTGATAGCTAAGCAAATTTCGGTCACATTATGGTTGGTAGGAATTACCCCCCGAATTATGGTTACCCGTAGTAGCATAAGCGGCCTCTTGAGTGTAGCCATCGTCGGCTGGACACTCGGTAAAAGAATGGGGACTACCATAAGTCTCGCACTTTGGACTCACAGATTTGACCGATTGTATTTGTCTCATCATATCTAGAAAATTCGTATTCATCATTTCCAATTGTCGAACAACTTCTGGACTCTCGGTGGTAGTAGTAAAAGAGATATTTCTAGACGTCTCGTCTCGAGTTGCTGAAGTGTCCCAATGGTTGTGGTGAGCAGCCATGTTCTCGATCAATTCGTAACACTCTTCTGGTGTCTTTTGCCCTTTTGGCATAAAAGTTCACCCGCTGCAGCAATGATGGTGGTCCTGATGCTAAATGTCAACCCATTATAAAACGTATCAATTTGTGTAACTAAAAGTATGTTATGGTTAGGAAACCAATCAATGGACAATTTGTACCCATGCCTCGAATAATGATTCATGCGGTTTTTTTTCAAATTTCATGATCTCGTTCCTTAATTTAGTCACCATTGAAGGAGGAAAATATTTCGAGAGAAATTTCCTCATCATATCGTCAAAAGAGTGGATGGAATTCCTTGGAAGGCGATCATACCATGTGATAGCATGATGCGTCAAGGAATATAGGAAAAGAGATAAACAAAGGGCGTCATCGGAGATCCCATTTTGCTTCATATGTTGAGTAATTTCCAAAAATTTGTCAATATGTATATGGGCATCGTCGCCCGGTAATCCATGAAATTGGCAAGTATTTTGAACTTGTTGGATCATGTGATGACGAAGTCCAAAATCCGTAGCCTAAATTGGAATCGGGGCAATTGGTCCACCCTGTCCATTTATAGATGGTTGGCATAACTCTTCCATCGATCGGGGAGCTGGCCCATTAGGTCTCACCACCGAAAGGTGGATCATTATTATTAGGAGGAGGGGGTCCCGCAGGAGGCAGTCCCTGATTATTATGAGGAATGCTCATAACTTCTTCGAAGTCGAAAAGAGATGATGGTTCACCTAAATTCCTTCGTCGAATAAGACTCTCGATGTCTCTAGCAGAGAATATATATTAGAAGAAGTAGATCGAGTGCTCATGCACTAAATACAAAATAAGAAAAATAGAACGAAAATATTTTTGTAACCGATAATCGAACAAGTGTACGGTAACTCTCTAGAAAACGCACAAAGAAGCGGAGGAGCGGGTAAGCGCGAAGCGTTTTAAAAACCTTCTCCTTTCGGGTCGAAGTTCGTAGGATCAACCCTCCTTAAACCTCTCTTATAGTTTGTTAACTAAAGGTGAGCCGTTTGATATAACTAAATATATAATATATTTAATTATATATTACTATTACTATTTAATTTATATATTTAATTAATTTTATAGTTTAGGATCGACTCCGAGGTTATCTAAATCAAAATTTGATTCGATCAAAATAGTATATATATAATTAAATATATAACTAAATATCTCAAATTAATTATAGTATAGTGAGTATCCCGTTTGATATATAAAAATTGCTTGAGGACAAACAATATTTTTATCTCCCGGATGTCGTATCCCGACGAAGTGTGAATCTAAAAACCTTGCCTCGGTTTGTGATCACGTACTTGAATATTAAAAATTTTGGTTTATGGATTCTAAACCTAATAACGCAAAGGGAAAGCATATAAAGGCACGCAAAACTAGATATTTAAAACAATTTAAAAACATAACGACATTTAAAAGAAATTAAAACTAAATAAACTAACTTAATTAACTAAAAATGACAAATTAAAATTCTAAAAACTCAAAATGCAAATTTCTTAGACTAAATGACTTAAAATAATTTTTAAAAGACAGAAAATATTTTTTTTGATTTTTTAAATCTAATTAAAACTATTTTTTAAACTAAATAATACTAAAAATAAAATCAAAAATACTAAACTTAATCTAAAATTTTTGAGAAAATTCCTAAAAGTACTAGATACTATTCCTAAGATTTACAAAGAAAAATGAAATAATATTCTAAAGCCAATAAGCCAGGAAAATTTGAATAAGCTGTTAAGCTTAATTCCTAAAGTTGCTATAACAATTAAAAGGTGCAAGTAGTTTATGAAAAAGTGGT